>JAUZST010010122.1:0-12583 GCA_034779995.1 Parotocinclus haroldoi | reverse complement strand
TTACAATTAATACAGTCTTACATTTTTAAGCAATTGTGGGTTAAGGATCTTGCTCAAGGACCCAACTGTGGCAGCTTGGGAGAGATGGGATTTGAACCCTGGACCTTCTGGTCCAGAGTCCAGTAGCTTAACCGCTAGGCTACCACAGGCCTACAAATTGCTATTTCAAATTGCTATATAAATTCTCAGTCCTCAGGGCTACATAGACAGAAGAAAATCAGTTAGGTTAAGTCTATCACAAATATACTGCTCTCAAAAATTAGGCCATATTTCATTAGAGAATATTTCATTTTGAAATACCCCGTAACTTTTGTTAGCAGTATAGTCATACCAGGCGTGTGTGCAACTCACTATTGTACATGCAGATTCCGTATAAAACACAGCAGGCCAAAGGTATTCTCTGGGTAGGGCTTTTTCTTTCAATCCAATGTAATGAAAAAAAATAATGTTATATAAACAGAGAGCATTAGGATGTAACTACTGTTGATGAATGAAAAGTATTATCCTTACACACATAAGCAAATGTTTGCAGACACCCAAATGTTATATCCAACCACAGGGGCATTAGAATAAGTTTTCCATCAAACTTGGCAAAACCATTTCTTTACAGACTTTGTCTGAGGACAGCAGGGCGGATCATTAATGTCCATCAGATCAATGTACATTCGATGTCTTAAGAATTATCACTGGTACCAAAAATCTGTCATATATGTCATATATTTAAACAAAAAACATGGGATTTAGCTACTTTCAAGTGTTTGTGAAGTTAAAGATAAAAGTTTAGAATGACTGTATTGTACAGTATAGTAGTGTATTATATTGAGTCTTATTAAATATTACTGCTTAAAATAAAGCATAACATGTATAGTAATGTATAATATATGCAAAGTACCTAAACAACTGTCATGTTAATGTACGGCCAACTCCCTGTCTCACAGAATGTTATGCGTTAAACGCGTAAAACCGTGTCTATATGTATTTGTGTATTTGGCTGTATTTTAAAGCTGCAATAAACAATTACACTGCTCACAAAATTAAGGGATATTTCATTATGGCATATTTAATTTCGAAACATCCCCCAATTTTTGTGAGCAGCGTACAGTGACAGTCTATTGATTATCAATCAATTATTTGGATTATGAATCGCTCAAATACCATATAGCTCTTCTGTTGCTATCAGTCTTAACCATGATCTTGCTGTTGTTTTATGCATTTGCTAACAACCTATGAAGACAATAAAGATAAATACCTAATTTAAAATGTCACTGAACTTTCCCACTAATACAAAAGACAAATAAAAGTCACAGTATACACTTCCTGGTTAAAAAAGGTCACCACCTGGATTTAACTAAGCAAACAGGTAAGCCTCTCATTGGATAATTACCGCATGAGTAATTATGTTTCACCTGGCAACAAGTTAGTATACCCTAACTTCTTACTTGTTAAATAACCATGTTAAAAGGCATGTCCTGTGGTCATGGAAAATACATTAATCTGCTTTAAAAGGGTCAAATAATAGGTATGCACCAACAGAGAACACATCTAAGGAGATTGCTGAAACTACAAAGATTAGGTTAAGAACTGTCCAACACATTATTAAAAAGTGGAAGGACAATGGGGGAACATTATCTTCGAGAAAGGAATGTGGTCCAAAATAGTGATTTGCAATCACTTAAACGTTTGGTGAAGTCAAATCGTCGAAAAACAACAGTAGGGGAGGTGTTGAATAGTGAAAGTAAGAACATTTTGAAAAGAACTCAAGGGATTGTGACTGAACAGCTGTGTAGCTTCAAGAAAACTACTTATCAGTGAGGCTTAACTATCAAAAACAGCTTCAATTTGCTATGGAACATAAAGATTGGGCTCTGGAGCAATGACAGAAGGGTCATGTGGTTGGATGAGTCTGGTTTTACACTTTTCCAAAGTGATGGGTGCATCAGGGTAAGAAGAGATTCGGCAGAAGTGATGCACCCATCATTCCTAGTGCCACCATACAGGACATTCGAAACATAAGCACTTAGTTTCTACAGTTTCTAATGAATTAACGAAAAACACAGTCATAACTTAAATGACATATTTTCAAGTAACAACTTACTTTTCAGTGCCGTGCAGAAGAGATGTTACACTGCAACACATTCCAAAACAAAGTTGGTCTGGGGAAATCTGGGGCTAGTACTGAGTTTAAACATTTTTACAACTTAAATAATAATAGTGTGATTTCAAACAGGTCATGTAAACAGGTACACAAGCAGTATCCACAAAATGCTAAATCTATGAGGAGCAAAGATGGGAGGAAGGATCTCCAGTCTCCAGGCACATTGGGATTTAAATATTTTTCATCTGTAGCGCATAATATAACAACTACATGTTATATTTCACATTTAAGGGCATCTGGATGGATTTTAGTGCTTGGCCTGAAAGGGCAAGGGTGCAGCTGAACTCCTGTGATTTAAACTTAAAATATGAGAAATAGGCCAGTCAAATGATAAACAGACCAGTTAAGAGTGTTGTAATTACATGTTGTAACTACGAAATGTGGAAAAGTTCAATGGGATGAATTCTTATACAAGCCACAGTAAATTACCTGAATTGGATTTGATTTGGACTTGGTGGATCCATGGATGGATAGCTAGATCAACTTTATTGATCCTCAGAGGGAAATTGAAGTGAAAGGTGGTATTAAGAAAGTGGCTTAGGGACAATTAAAATATATTTAGATTGAATCAAAATGACTTATAATATGTATGCTATTTGTAAAGTTTAGCGTTGTTCCAGACTGAGCACAAAAATAACAGCATTGTAGATCATTTATTTTGGATTCCAGAAGTATTAAAAATGTACATGACATTCAAACACGGTCGTTCAACAAATTATTTTAAAATAATGACATGGGCACAAACATGTTCAAGATAACAGCCACCGTATAAAAAAATGATTCATTAGTAGGCTTAGTTAGGCCATGGTTAACGTTCTGTTTTTATCTACCAGAAAGCAACACGACTGAAAAATCCAACACTGTTCATCTGTGAACTGAAATCAGGGATCAAACACAAGGATCAAAATGGTGAAATTGTCTAGTGTAAATATAGGTTTAAAAGTTTGCGCTTTTATGGATTTCCCTGTAGTCACGTTCTCTGTATTTAAAAAGATTGATTTTACTGGGTATTACAGTACATGTGTCAGTTCAGAGATTAGAATAGTCCATAGCTGATGGTCTTGTACATCTTTTTCTATAGCTGATTATATTATGAGTAGTAACACTAATGTGTGAAACTACAGTACTAAATAGCAAGCCATGTAACGAAAACAAGTGCTTGTATACAGCATCAAATTTGCACTCAGCTGAAACACACAAATTGTAGTCACACTGGACTGGAGTGATGCATGTCGTCATTTTAAACCGAAATATCAGACGTTCACCATGTTTCAGTCTGATGGATAAATCAGATAAAATTTTGATGAACAC
This sequence comes from Parotocinclus haroldoi, assembly GCA_034779995.1. Classification (NCBI taxonomy): domain Eukaryota; kingdom Metazoa; phylum Chordata; class Actinopteri; order Siluriformes; family Loricariidae; genus Parotocinclus; species Parotocinclus haroldoi. The sequence continues at coordinate 9,117 of JAUZST010010122.1, read as the reverse complement.
TACGAGAATGCTTCCTGTCCAAATACAAAATACATCAGGACTGGTGCAGGAAGAATAATGTGCCTGTTTTGTTCTGACCGGGAAATTATATTCAAAGAAGTGTGCGCTCCCCACTTTGTTGCAACAGGTAAAAACTCCAAAGTTGCTACAGATGTCCATAAAGAAATGGTTTTACAGTGGAAAAAAGACTGGGCTGCACAGGGCTAAGACCTGGGAGCATGCATTATTGCCAAAATCAGTGTCCAAACTCGTAAACGCTCTGGTGGCTAAATTTAAGCAAATTTCTGTAGTCATGTTCCAAAATACAGTGGCTTAGTCGTGATGTTAGTACTAATTTTCCAGTCCAGTAGGTGGAGGTAATGGACCCATGAATTTAATGTCAAACTCCTTTTCCTTTAAGGAGTTTAAACTTATGGGTCCAATACCTCCAACCACTGGACTGGAAAGTGGGTACTAACATCAAGACTAGCATCTATTAGTTATCCCATATATACCATATACAGTATATACCAGCCCTGTGTGTCTAGGTAATGCTGTGTTCATACTGTGTAGACTACCCTGTAATAAACTCGCATTCTCGTTCAGATTTATTTACAATAAAACATCTTACACTGTCTCCACTGCTTCACATATCTTTATATACTGTGCACAAAAATTAGGGGATACTTCAAAATAAAATATCACATAATTAAATATATTTTGTGAGCACTGTATGTTTCATAATTACATTTAAAGACGACTCAGAGATTCAGTCCACAATGTTCAGGCCACTGCAAAATGGCCTTACAGCAAAGTTTGCCTGTGAGAACTACATTTTTGATGCAAGTAACCTAGCTTAGCTAAGTAATACGTAAAAACGTATGCACTTAGTTACGAGTAACCAGGTTTAATTAAAATATGTCAATAAGTATATATAAACCACTAGGCTATCTGCCCTAGTTTGTTCAGAAGTTTGTGTTCACAAGTTTCTTAATGTGTTGGTTAAGGTATAAGACTATGACCCTAAAGATTGATGGTTCAAATCCTAGCTATGCCAAAGCTGCCACTGTTGACCCCTTTTAACCCATAGTTGTTTTCATTGTACCTTGTAAGTTGTAAGTTACACTACAAAAGCCCATCTGCTAACTGCCATAAATGTACATTACAGTTGATAGTTTTCCAAAAACAACGAATGCATTAGTGACTCCAAAGTTATGCCAGTGTATTTTTTTTTTTTACAGTTTTAGCTGCATATCATCTGTTGTCATGGTTTTTTTTTCAGCATGCCTGGACTTTTGCATCTGTATCATGCATAACCCTGCAGTGCTCTTACTGCAGAAAAAAGTTTTCAAGATATTTGTAGCGTAACAAATGCACATAATTCATTACGGTATGAGCAACTTCCCTCAGAACTATTTATTCTCTTCTGTATATTCTTTCAGTTGGGCAGAAGATCACCTTTGTTGTACATTTATAAAAATGGACAAACAGCAATGGCTAACCCTAAGCAAATGTATACAAATGCATGAAGTAACATGCACCATACTATGGAAGGATGTTACATACCTGATAAACAACAAACCACTATTATTTCTCATCCTCTTTTCTGAAATATTCCATTCTGAATGGAAGACACGGTAGAGTGATGAATTGCACTCTCCATAAATTTCACCTATTGTCTATGTCGAATCTCACAGGCTCAGATCAATAATGATGTGCTCAAATATCTGTGTGCTCCCCTTGAAGCTGGAAGCAAAGATAAAGTCCCGGCGGGATGTAGAGACCACGGTGAAAGAACGTGGAGCCTGTATGTAGACCTCCTTGAAGCGCTCATACACGTTCTTCTCAGCATTCCACAAGTAGACCTGTGAGAAAGTGTAGTCACTACCTAAAGCTAGATAGTACCGTTCCTTAAAGGTGAATGGCTGAAGGATCATGGAACCTCTTGAGGGAAGGGCCTGAACTTCAGAGAAATGCTTGGCGCTCCAGTGGAGGACTTTGGAGTCGCCTATGTATCGTGTCAAAGCCATGTAAAGCTCATCCTTAATCCAGAATGCCTTGACAGCCACTACATCTTCCATGCTGGGTATTTCACCCTGTAAAATAAATTTCTGTGCGCTCTTGTTCCACTGGTAGATAACCGGGACCTGGGAACGACTTGCCAGGATTAGGTGAGCCTTGCCATCCAGGTTTACAAACTCTGCATCTGTATCACGGAACCACTCATGCAAGGATTGATAGGAATAGAATCCTTTGTCATTCCACTTATAGAGGGTTGATAGGCCAGCCTTAGAGCTGTCAGCTATAATAAAGAACCAGTCATCACCAATCTGAAAGGCCTCAATGTCATTGGGCTTGGAGATCCTGGATACTTCAATGTCCTGGAACTTGACAAATTTGCTTTGGTCTTCATCAAACTTATAGATGTGGGAACCACCAAAAAGTTGAGCAACAATCATAAATACCAGGTCTTGGATGATCACTGACTTGCAGCCAACAATGGACTGACCTAAGGTTTGTAAATGAAACAGAGTTAGGAATTTGAGACGAATTTTAAAATATATTCAACAACGCATTTCTTAATCTTGAACAATTATAAGTAATTCCAGCACTTTTTAATTATTGGTATCTATTCAGTATTCCAGTAAGTTATATTCTTTGGCCTGCAGTAATGGAATATACAGACAAACTGATTGTCTGAATGTGAATAGTTTTCATTATTTCTAAAGAGAAATATCTTATGTGCCTATTTGTAGTGCATCAGAGAATTTCTCCTTGTCCTTACCTATGTATTATGTGGGGTTTACTAATTTTTTAAAGTGGGGTTTACCTTCATGTACAATAATCAGCCATAAAATGAGCCAAATTGTGAGTGTGTTTACATGCAATTAATAATTGATTATAGTCGAATTTCTGCAGTTATCTGATTATTCAAGTGGTCATGTATACAGCATACTCTGATGTAGAAATCAGATATTGAATTATGATGAGCAGAGAAGGATTTTACAACGGTAACCAGAGTACTAATATTGTCACTGTCAGTGATTTTAATGTTATAGCTAATTGGTGTATCTCATTCCACATGTGTACTACCCAGTGTGAAATGTTCTTTGCTCTAAACCAGGACTAGTAAGTTTACTTAGCTGTATTTTTTTAGATCATTATTTATTAGAGCACAATTGTTTATTATCCCATTAAAATACTTTATGAACTAAATTTTCTGAACCATTATGCATTGAACTGCAATGGTGAGTTTGGAAAGATGGGTTCGACTGCATTAAATTCTCCAATACATTTTTAATGCTGGACTTGTATTAGCAGTAAACTTCATTATTGGAGAGAAGAACAATGAAGCTCAGACAAATTACAGAAATTCTATTGTATCTTGTTTTAAGGGTGATAAAGTAAGAAATATGGCCGTGCTGCTAACCTTTGTGATTTCATGTAGTTAAAGACAAATTAACTGCAGTTGCTGTCATTTTCTAGCAAAATGACTTTGTTATACATACTGAGACAAATTAGTTTTTTTACGTACAGTACCTGTAATGTTGTCATAACTCCTGAAATTCATTTCGATGTGATCCCATTGAAGCACCATGCAGCTCTCTATGTTTGGGGCAGCGATGGCCACGTACACATCGTTCTTGTGGGAGAATGTGTCTACAGATAGAGACTCAGTGACCACTGACTGAAGTGGAACCAAATCTGTAGAGGCAATTTGAGAACAAAGCAAGAGATATTATTTATAAAGTGTTTTTTTATTATGGTCCAGATGCCTGGGCTTTGAGTCCCATTCTAGCAGCTGTCTATGTGGAGTTTGCATGTTCTTCCATGATTGTGTGGGTTTCCTTCTATATTCCAAAGACATGCACTACGTCAGCTGGTGTCTCTACAGTGTCCCAGTATGAGTGAGTGTGTCTGCATGTGTGCCTCCGCCTCGCAGGCTATGACACCCCACCCCTCATTCATACACACTCACACACTAGGGCCGTTTTAGGTAATTAGGTCTTTATCAGTTACCCACAAGCATGTCTTTGGACTGTGGGAGAAAACAAGCGTACTTGGAATAAACTCATGTGGACAAGGGGAGGAGATGCAAACTCCACACTTAAAAAAGTCCACCTGGAATTGAATACAGGACATTCATGCTGTGGAGCCACCCAATATGTGAACTATCAAAATATTGATAAGATATTGATTGTTAGTGCCATTACATTAATGTGCTGTGAGATCATGTTTTCTAGAAAGATGAAATTGCAATTTCTTAAGGATATTTATACTGCAGTGCGCCTACTGAAACCTGACTTCATCTATATGCCAGTGAAATATGAATCCTTTTGTACAGAGTTTTTTTGTCCAGTGTATCTTGATCTTAGCATGGTACCTCTCACATGATCACTCTACCTGTGGAGATACACTCGTCATGGAGGCTGGCCATGTCGTTGAGGCGCTTGCCCTTCATCTCCCCTGGGCCAGCACAGATGATATCAGACACGGAGGCATTGGTGTTCTTTAACCACATCATCAGCCATTTAGCCCGGCAGTCACATTCAAATGCATTACCCCTCAGATCTCTGTGGCAGACAGAAAGGTGTGAGCCATCAGGATTCAACCGGACAAATGAAATGTCTGGGGAAGTTACTGACAAACGATATCAATAAAAGGTTTTAAAAGAGCACAATATCTAACAGTTATCGCCTTTAATGGCTACGAGGCTAAAAATAACGACAGGAGCAAGCACTAAGGATGTAGCTTCTTGAAAAAGTGTTTTCAAAAAGCTGTATATTAAATTACTCCAGCTTTTAGAAGCTATTTCACAGCTCATTCATCTTTACTGTATAGAGAAACGAGCACACTTCCATTACACATTGAGGGAATTTCAGAATGAACCGAACTGCAACTCACAGCTCTATAAGTGAATCCAGATCAATGAAGAGATCTCTCGGCAAGGATTTGATGTTGTTGTTCGCCAAAGACCTGCGAGGGTAAAGTTACACTTAGGAATATCAAAATATTTGATTACAGCATAGTATTGATAGAAATTTGTATATAATATAGAATATTATATAAACTTACAAATGGGTCAAGTCTCTTAGTCCTCTGAAAGAATACTTTGATGTGGTCTCAATCTTGTTGTTTTCAATAAACCTACAAGACAAGAGAATTTGACAGGCTGAACGGTAAGTGATCATAGTTCCAGAAAGGAACAGAAAGTCAGAGAAAGCAAAATTGTGACAAAAATATATATAAAAAAATAAATAACCAATACACAATGAATAATGTGATACTGGACTAGTTTTAAAACCATCCTGATCTATCAGTACAGTAGTTAGAGAGATAAGGAGAGGAGTGGTAATCTGTGCAAATCTGTGAACAAATTCTACACGTATACACAAAGAAGAGTAGACTTACAAATATTCAAGATGTGGTAGGCCAGAGAATGCATCGTCCCTAATTGTGGTAAGGGCATTTGAATTAAGTAATCTGTAAAACAAATAAAGAAGCATTTAATATCTAAAGACACTAATTAAACATATACAATCCAGACTAGATTTCAACCTCTGTAAATCCTATATATTGCATAGAGATTCAATTCGATTCACAATGCTGAGTTCATGATCGAATTTGCTCACGATTTTACATTCCATTAAACACATTACTGTTTATTTCGGAATTGTAAACGATGCAAAGCAAAGCACATTTTCTTGTACAAGTTTTTTTTAACTTCAGTACGTCATAATAAAAAAATTGTAAATATATTCTTACGTAGCTTAGAATATCTTTATTTGTGAGGAATTAAAATAATCTGAATAGTGAGTACATTTACTGTATAAAAATTGTAACAAAAATGAATCTACAGTGCAGTGCAACTAAATGTAATTAGTTCATAGTTCATTATTAATGCTATTGCAACAATGTTATTTTAAGAGTTCTGACAAATTTAAATAACTGTGCAATCTTGAATGGAAAAACAAAGTTAAAAAGAAAGAAAAAAATTGACAGAAAATAGAAGATATGCAAAAGTGTGCCTGTGGTATTCAAAAAAGTCAGTGTATCGTTATGCCCCTTAAAGATGGAAATGCACAGGTTATTTATACAGTTTGTGGTAGTAAACACACATATACTTCATTTTTATACACTACCCATCACAAGTATTGGCATTTCTAGAATAATAAATACAGAGGTTAAGAAGTAATTTGACTTCTTGTAATGTCACACTGAAAAAAATCTTTATTTAAAATTCAAATGCTCCGGGGCCTATACCCAGAGTTTATTTTCATGAAAGGGCTCAGATGTTGGCATACTTTGAATGGGACGCCGGTCCATCTGAGGTCTGGAAACCGACTACCACTGCAACGCGGGGGGGTCCCCAGACTGCCTTACACTTCCTCAGACATACTCAATATTGTCCACTCAAAACGACTGCACCAACACGGTGCCTCATAATTTATGTTTACAGATAATACATTCATTAATTATGTTATATTAGGCTTAAGGTTTTCTGACATTTTTAGATCTGGGTCAATGGACCAAACCCATGGACACAGGGAGGACATGTCACCTCCACAAAGCTGAGCATAAGGTCGAGATGGAACCAGGGATCTCTGGAGCCTTTCCTTTCCAGTAGCTGATTCTTACCACTAAGTCACCAAACATGCTGAGAGTGGAATTCTATACTTATATTATGCGTAACAATTACACATTTATGGAAGCAGGTAAAGGTGGTGCTACTGCTCCAGTTAACAAGATTCTATTGCTGTCTCCGTTTACTGTCTCCGTGTAGTTTGGCAAGTGGTCCCCTTGTCTCCCAGGCACTATGATTAATCATGTCAACCACAACACGTATCATTAGGTTAGTTGGATGCTCTGCATTGCCGCTATTTTGAATGAGTCAGTAAATGTGTGGCTTTCCACTCTGTCTCTATGGAAAAACAAGAAAATGTCAAACAAGTCACTGTGTTCTATAGGTCATAAGCATACTCATCTCGTCTCTGGCTCATGTTCTTGCTGAAAAGGGAATACCAGCGCACTTTGTCCCTTCAATGGGAACGCACATTTTCTAAACAACCGTGGGTGACTTACTGTCATTGTACATTAGTTCAGTTAAGTGCATTTTTAAGGTGGTTCATATGATGAAACAGACTTTACGACACAAAAAAACTGAACCATACTGTTGTTAGATGCATTTCCGGACATTGTCAGGACATGGTATGCACATAACATTTGATCTAATCCAAGCGACTTTAAATTCAATATAAATATTGTTCAGCAGATATGATTACAATACTCTAACACATTATTTCAGCTTATCAATCAAGTTATCAATCAATCTTCACTTTCTACCCAAATTGCTCTCTGACTACTGTTTTATACATAGTAAACTGTTCAGTACATAACCCTATGATCACTGAGTACTTTATTAGTACTACTACAATGCTCACAACTAATAAGGGATATCTCATTTTGAAGCATGCCCTAATTTTTATGACTAATAGGACTAATACGTCCCATTATCAAACCAACATCCAGCAGCACAATACATAAAATCATGCAGACACTGGCATTCCACCTTAAGTGAATGTTCGTATCAACCATCAGAATGAGGGGAAATTCTGTGCCTGATTGTTGGTGCCAAACCAGCTGGTTTGAGTATTTTTTTTGCATTGCTCACAAAAATTGGGGATATTTCATTATGGGACATATCATTTTGAAATATCCCCTAATTTTTGTGAGCAGTATACAACTGCTGATCTCTTCAGATTTTCACACACATCAGTCTAAGAGTGCAATAAAAGCAATCAAGTGTGTAGCACTTTGAGAAAAGAAATGCACTGTTGATGAGAGAGGTCAGCAAAGAATGGGAAGTTGAGTGAGAAGTGTTTTTTGAATTCCAAATGATCCATGATGATGATTTTGTAAGGCCTCGGGACCTAACTGGTTTATCTCTAAATTGGTTATTTGACAGAGGCTGTATTTTATTTATTTATTTATTTTTTTAGAAAATAAGCATATGACCACAGTTGCCCATAACACTGTAATCCACAATGACCAGATGCCCTTATTCAAAGACAAATTCCTACGATAATTAAAAGTTACAAGCAGCTGATGACTTGTTCAAATGCCCTTGGCACTTGAAAGTACTATACTTGGATTTGAACCCTCAGTTTTCTGGTCACAGTCCAGTATTTCCATCACTGTCCCAATGATTATCTACTGCAATGCATAGTGTAGGCTTATGAATACTGAAACACCCCCTCCTGCTCCGCAAGACCGCGGGACTGAGAAGATATCGCAACTCTCTCGTGAAAAAGTGAGACTTTCTTCCTCAAACAACAGATCAGAAGCAGTTAATTATTCAGCTTTTGAACTTACAGCAGCTGTAGAGATGGTATGTGGGCGAACATGGCCTCTTTGACCTCGGAAAAGGTTCCATTCACGATGCTCCTAAAAACATAAAATCAGGCATAACTGAAATGACACACTAGATGATAAATCTGGTTGCATTTTCTATATACCTGGCATAAAAATCACGGTTTGGGTTCCTACGACAAGTCTATTGTCCCCTCATCAGAATATATATGCTGCTTTCGGTGCAGTGGCATTCTCACACAGGTAGGACCGAAAAACACAGACCACCACACAGTTCTGCATTGAAAGCACGGTACACGTTAAGCCTTAGATGGTTCACACTTACAGCGAACTGACATCGTTTGGGGTGATCCGCGAAACATGTGAAGAACCGACGCATATGATGGACTCCTTGGAGCAGCTGCAGGACGAAGGACATCGTTTTGCTGGAAGGACTGGCTTTTTGCCGGCGTGACCCAACGGCACAATGCACAGCAGCAGAGCTGATATTACAGCGTAGCGATTCAGAACACTATGCATGTCGATGGCGCTGGTGGAGGGATGCCAGTGTGCATTTGTGTGAAAGCTGGACCAGAGGGTGCTGAGGTGAGGAGAACGGTGAACCATCCGCCCTGCACCATCCCAATGCAGCACTGAACCAACGCTACTGACATCAGCTATTCAGCTGCAGCTACAGCTTACCTCGATCGTGCTTGCTCTCTCTCTCTCTCTCTCTCTCTCTCTCTCTCTCTCTCTCTCTCTCTCTCTCTCTCTCTCTCTCTCTCTCTC
>JAUZST010010121.1:0-12585 GCA_034779995.1 Parotocinclus haroldoi | reverse complement strand
TATCAGCTCCTTGGTCTTGCTGACGTTGAGAGAAAGGCAGTTCTCCTGGCACCATTGTGTCAGGAGACTGACCTCCTCCCTGTAGGCCTCCTCGTTGTTGATGGAGATCAGGCCCATTATTGTTGGTGATTTAGGGCAGTCCTCGATATTAAGGTGTTATGGTGCAATCCAAGCCTCTTCTGATTCATGGCCCTACACCCTAACTGCTCTACCACCGGCGACGATAAGAGTAGTGGCAACACATTGGGGTCGCTTACTTTTGCGCTGCGCAAGGTTCACATACACTGCTCACAAAAATGAGGGGATATTTCGTTATGGGCTGGTTCATTTTGAAGTCCCCCCCCCCCTCATCTGTGTGAGCCGTGTAGTACTGGAGTATTTCTGTTTTATTGAAGACACGGAAAAATCGTTATACCTTTCCATTATAGAACTGTTAAAGCAACAAGTCCATGTTCGAAGAGCATCCAAAAGTAGCCGTAGCCTGTGCCACAGTTTAAACAGCAGGGTGTAAGGGTTATGGTGGTCCTGTACGGGGAAATGTGACACATCGTTCCCTGTCCCTCGGCTTATCTGGGCTTGTTATCAGGGCACGGTCAGCTCTCTGCCTCTGAGTGGCCGCAGCGTGTCAGACCTCGCTCTGCGGAAGTGGCACTGAGACCAGTTGGCTCCATCTCTGGACCGGTTTCCTCCGGTTCTCGGTGTCAGCACATGTAACAGGATCCTCAAACGCCCGCGTGCGCTGCCTTCCCCCGAGAATGGGCCTCTGCTACCTTTGTCCTGCTGCCAAGGATATTTGTTACCTAGCAGTGTAGCTAAATATTCCGGCGCTTGGGCTCAGAATAGCTTTGGCATTGAAATGAGTGCCACTGGCATCGCACTTAGCGGAAAGCAGAACGCAGATCTCAAAATCTGTGCGGTTTTCCTCAGCAGAGTACTACTAGCCTTTTGAAAGATAATGAAATAGCGCACAGTGAGCCGGCTTCAATGGCTGCGAGAGGCCACTCCGCTCTGGGAAACGTATTCCTCCCTCGGCCTCACGCTATTGTCCTTCCTCTCCCCGGATGGAACCGGAGCTATGCTTCCACCATACTTTAGCAGGAGGCCACTGGTCAGCTTCAGGTTCACGGGTGCTTAAGAGGCCTCCGCATGTGATTAAAACCTCGTGCTGAGTTCAGGTGGAAACGGCCGGGAGGATTAACGGCACAGCATCGCACTCGGCTCGCATGGAGTCGACGGAAATGACTTGCTAAGTGGCACCGTTTACACAAATATTACTTCTTTTGTTTTTTCTTTTAACGACTCCTTTTAAAGCTCGACGTGCTTTATGGAGGCAGGTGGGTTTGTCAGGCTCAGCGAGGTCTCGTGCCGTTCCGAAAAAGCCTTACTGTAGGCTCCAAGCCACTCAACCATTGTGCTTTTAGTGAGAGAGAGATGAGATAAGTGGGGTCGGGCAGCAGGGAGACGAGGGGATGGCTTTGTGGGTCCTTTTGTTTTAAGAACTGACTACCGTTTGTACCAACAAATCCTGAAATCCTCTCACTCTCCAAACAGCTAGGTAGATGTTCAGCTCGTGGCTTTAATGTAGCTGCTTCGGCAGAAGACTACATATCGGCTCAATCAAACCTCTGATGTATTCTCGAAACACTTCGAACATGGGCACCAGTAATCAAGCACTCAGTGGTGCGATCTACCAAAGACGATGCCCATGATCCAGTCCAGTCAACCCAAAAGAGAAAGAACTAGGGTACGATCATAGGCATTTTATATTATTTCTATGTAGATGCTTATATCAGTGTATGGGTGTGATCTCAGACCCTCCCTCAGTCTCGGTGCCACAGTCCCAGTGATAAGCTTAAGAAACTGCCTTCTCCACGTTGGCTGCAAAGTTTCACACTTGCTTGCTTTATTGGCGTTTTTACTCATTAATTACAAACAAATATATGAGTTAAATCTACAGTACTAAGGGCATCATTCGTTTATTGATTGTACATGATTATTAACTATTAATTATTAACAAGAACTCCCTTTAGAATAGAATAGAATAGAAGCAGAAAACGCTGGACATTTGTACGCATTATTAATAAACTGGAAATGATCGGATAAAAAGAAGCTTCTACAGATAACAGTGATGAGTACATTTGTTGTGACCCCCCGTTACATTTGAGCAGTAGCAGTGTCTGGCGGCTTCACTGGGTTGCCATGTTGACCCTACTACTATCTGAAGAAGATTGCTCAGAAACGATCTTTTTTAGAAGGGTAGCAGCCAATAAACCACTTTTTCGGAAAGGGAACAGAAGGAAAAGGCTAAGATACATTAAAGCTCACAAAAGTTGGAATAAAGATCAGTGCAAAGGAGGAATACTGAGTGCTGAATCCAAGATTTAAAATGTTTGCGTCTAAACTACGACGCTATACGTAATGATTTTTTTTTTGTTTCTGAAGTTCAAGCAATACAAAACAGCGCGTTTCCCTGATAAGGAAAACTAAACTAAAGTTCGAAGTCGGAATGGAATTTTTGCGCATGAGAGGGAACGTAAATAGGATTCATCCGTTCCTGGTCCCTAAAATGCCATTTCATACAGCCCTGTGCAAAAGTCTTAGGCCACTTTTAGACTTTTAGTTTTTTTTTAGCAATGGTAAAAGTCTATGATAAGTCTAAGCTAAAAGTCAATGGTAAGTCTAAAAGTGGCCTAAAAAAAACAAGATGGAACAGGATGAATCCTATTTACGTTCCCTCTCATGCGCAAAAATTCCATTCCGACTTCGAGCTTTAGTTTAGTTTTCCTTTAGTTTTGTATTGCTTGAACTTCAGACACACAAAAAAAAAAATAATAATTATGAACTCGGCACCTCGAATCGAACCGAAAGCTCACAGCACTAGGTTCTACTCGTTTTGATTGGAATGCTATGTAACATGTTTAGCATGATCGCTCATCTGCAGATCCCTCTAGCTTTCCGTTTTAACCTTAGAACATGCCGAAATGTGGTGGGAGCCAAACGACCGAGAGCACTAGCGAAAGTGTGATTTGGCTTCTACTGGTTCTCAGACTGAACACAATGGGGTTTGTTACAGATCATCAACAGGCTACAAAGGCAAAAGTCTATCTGCAGCCCTCGTAATTAGCCAGCTCTGCTATTTCAGCAACACTCACTTGCCCCTGGATTCTCCGTAGACAGTGGGCTGACGTCATACAGGGTAATAGTTAAAAACGCCTCGACGGAGAGAAACTAGTAGCAGATCAGCGCGGTCGGCCAGGCAGCAAACAGAGTGCGCTGTGTGTAAATGCCTCACCGCCTCAGACAAAACATTGCGTGCTATAACGGGAGTGACGCTCGTGTGGTTCTGCTATAACGGGAATGGCTTTTAATGTGCTGCCTGTGTTTTCCGATCTCTCCAGGCTAATATTGGACATATGGACACAGCCAAGGAGATGTGGAAGATGATCATGGGGAACCTCGCTCTAATTCAGGTATGTGTTTCGACTTAAGGCAGGGTTGGGTTAGCGCACTTCTTCAAATGTGCGGCCTGGGGAGAGAAAATGCCAGCTTAAACCAATGCTGCCTAAGCTCAGTAAGACCAGAGCGTTACGGTACCGTATTCCGTTCTGGTTCCGGTCCAAAGGATTTAAACCTGGCTTGGTTTTTAAGGTGGTTTCGCCTGTCGAGTCGAATCGATCATGGTCCCGTTTTAACGCTCTCACTGTCAGCTTGATGCCGAAAGAGCAAAGTGTGACGCCGCTGTCCATGTCGCAGGTCCAGGCCACTGTGGTCGGCTTCCTGGCCTCCATCGCTGCGGTCATTTTCGGCTGGATTCCAGAGGGCCAGTTCAGGATGGGCCACGCGGTCCTGCTGTGCGCCAGCAGCGTGGCTACGGCCTTCATCGCTTCACTGCTGCTAGGTGAGAATCCTGGGACTTTAACGGTCTGAACTTTGAGCTCACGAAACGACTAGTCACCCAGTAACACTCGCTTCTAATGCTATGCTGTGTGGTGGTAAACGAGCGCCATTTCTTATCGGAAACGGCGGCACCGAAATCCCCGCACAAGCTTCCTATTCACCCTCACCTGAGATCATATTCCGTCTGAAAACAGGCCTTATCATGATCGGCGTCATCATCGGCTCCAGGAAGGTCGGCATCAACCCGGACAACGTGGCCACCCCCATCGCGGCCAGCCTCGGAGACCTCATCACGCTGGCCCTGCTCGCCGGCATCAGCACCGGACTCTACCAGGAGCTGGGTGAGTGGAGGATTCTGCAGCCTGCAGTCAGATTTCCTGTCGACTGTGCGCCGGTATAGGATGGCGCGCTTTTGAACAGAGGGGAGGAGATTCGAATTAGGAGATTAGTCCTGCCATGCGAGTAGCCACAGCCGAGCAGCGCTGTTCACGTTCTCTAAAACGGGGAGCAGTTGGAGAGCGACCCTCGTTTCTGTCAGCAGGTGTCCTGAGCGTTTCCTCGTTCTAGTTTTCTGTCACTCAGCCGTGAATGAGTTTTATTGAAGACATATATTTATTTCCTATTACAATACTGAAGAGCTGGGCCCAAGTTATACCGGGAATACCTGTTATTTTAGGGACTTTTCCTTTGTGATCGAACGAAGCCAAAGGCAAACCCTGTTTTCATACGCAGATTTTAACGATTACGCCAACCCGCTGGTGTGCGTGTTCTTCATCGCCCTGACTCCCATCTGGATCCTGATCGCCCGACGAATCCCCTCCACCCGAGAGGTGCTGTACTCGGGGTGGGAACCTGTCATCATCGCCATGGCAATCAGCAGGTAGGGGTCGTCCATTTCGCATTTCTCTGTCTCCGCTGAAACCGGAAAGCCGGCGTCTGACGCATTTCTGGTTTGTGCCTCCTCAGCGTCGGTGGCCTCATCCTGGACAAAACGGTGTCCAATCCCAACTATGCTGGAATGGCCGTATTCACACCGGTCATCAACGGTCAGTCTATTTATTCATCTCTGCGGATCGTGGGGGGTGTAGTGCTTTTAGGAATTTACTAAGAATCTACCAGAATCCGAAAAACTGTAATATGGAGGCCTCTCTGGCACCTCTGGGGGTCCTCATGGGCGCCAGCCTAGAGAAATGACCAGAACATTCGCAAATCCAAGACGCAACTCGCCTCGTCGGGTGCGGCGCTGCTTCGCTGTGCAGAGCCACCATGGCTCGTATCCCACCTCCGGCGACACGAGTTGCGTCTTGGAATTGCCTTGACCTCTGAGTAAGTAAGTCTTGGAATCAGATTTACAGAAGTGTGCGTTAGTTAGAAGAAACATTATCACGACAAGCTTGACTACGACCTCTAAAACGTCGCTGCGGGGCAGGTAGAAAACGTGGACTCAAACGGTGTGTGCTGGCGTGTTGCAGGCGTGGCTGGTAACCTGGTGGCGGTTCAGGCCAGTCGGATCTCCACCTACCTGCACATGAGTGGCCTGCCCATCACAGAGCCCAACACGTCTCCTCAGAAATGCACCACACCGTGCAGCACTTTCTTTGGCTCAGGTAAACGCAAAAATGTAGAGCTTGAAAATTTCACTCCATCCCGCTTAAGTTGTTTACAGACATTTCTCCAGTTAGATGGGCGAAAGCTCATAAGTGTGCACATGACGGATGTGCTCTTCGAATTCCGCAGGGGTCAACTCGCGATCAGCCCGAGTGCTCTTCCTGCTGGTGGCCCCGGGTCACCTCGTTTTCCTGTACACCATCAACTTACTGCGGGCGGGACACACCACCCTTACCTACATCTTCATCGCTTTCTACCTGACCGCTGCGCTACTCCAGGTACGACCTGCCTTGCTTCAACGTCTCGCTCACATCTGGTCAGGTCCAAAAGTGCAAAAATGCAGAGTTTAACGGGCGCTTTACGTTATGTGAAAGATATACAAATGGTACTTTCACAAGAAAGCTGTTCAAACGACCAGAGGGACGACAAAAAAAGCACGAGTATAATAACGCTACCATCGATGCATGATTCCAAAACCTAAACTGCTCCACACAGCACTCCCTAAAGGAAACACAAAACACCCCTAGGTCCTTCAGTTACACACACGTTCCCGATCGCACACAGTGTAGACACACACGATGGAACAGAAACGTACCTACACACACCCCGCTGGCTGCACACAATCAAGAGGGAACGAGTCCACTTCCAGAAAAGCTCTTTTCCAGAGCAGGCGCTGCAGCATCACCTTTTAAACACTTTAAACCTTTGAGTAGATTACAAACTTTTAGTTTTACAGACCCATAATGGACCTTGCGCGCGAAATCGGTGCAAAGTAAATCAGTGTTTATTCAAATAAATGTAAATAAAAAATGCCAACGCGACAGCAAAGTATGGCATGAATAATGTATATGGCAATTTAAATACCATGCCAAACACTTTTTATTCATTTCACCAGCTGTTTACGGAGTTTTAAAAGCTTTTATTACCTACTATAATCTGATATAATTATTCAGACCCCAGTCGTTAACCCCACACGTTGATTGGATGGTCCTTAAACAGTCTTTACCTGTATATATATTTTATATAGTAGGGGCCATAATCTTCTTTGAGTATAAGGGTCATGCTCAATAGGCGGCATCTTGGCAGGATCAAGATTTGTTGCACCGGATTCAGGTTAACCGCAAAAGCTGAGCTACCGGACCCTGTGTGTTACTCGGGGCTGTACCCTTACAGCCCTAGGGCTCAATTCCCTTAGACATGGGCAATAATGTGTCCATGTGATACTCATCCTGGCACCACTGGGACGCAGCCTGGGTTACTTGCGTTAGTGGACCCAGTGAGGGTCCCAGTCGAGAGTGTCAGGATCCTGGAGGTCTGGAGCTTGGACCAGACCTGGGCTGAAGCAGCTTATGTGTTATCTGTCCTGCAGTGTGTTGCAATACTTGAAGCTTGAGAGTTGAAGCAGCCTAAATCGTCTGCCCTTGCAGGTGATGATTCTGCTGTATCTGGCCGACTGGATGGTGCAGTGGATGTGGAAGAGAGGGATGGACCCCGATAACTTCTCCATTCCTTACCTAACGGCCCTCGGTGACCTGCTGGGCACGGGATTCCTGGCTCTGTGCTTCCACATCCTGTGGCTGATCGGCGATCGGGACACGGACGTGGGCGACTGAGCGGCTCGGCCCAGCTTTCAGCCGTGGAGACTCGCCAGCCTTTAACTTAAGTACCGCCGCGGCGCCGACGTTACTATGGCTACAGGAGCCACTATGATTATGATAATAACTCCTCATACTATTGGCCGTAGTATTGGTGTGTAATGATTGTTACGATATTGCTTATCTTCTCGTGGGAGAACATAAATCCTCATTATTTTCAATGGGGACGTGTCTCGTTGGCAGCAAACAAAAAAAAAAAAAAAAAACGACAACAACAACAAAAGAGCATAAGTTAAACTTGAAGTAGGACGCTCAAAACGCGAAGCGTTAGGCGGCAAACGGAAAACGAGAAAAGCGGCCAGTGGAGCAAAGTGACCTTGAATGCATTTCGATTACCTCTCTTGCTTTTGCCAGACGCTCTTCCTTAGTCTCTATAAAATAGAGAAACTCCAAGCAGTCGAAGTACGGACGTTGGTCATCAAGCTTTTGTGGATTTAGGCAGGGAATTTTCATTGGGGATGCACCGATTCATTGTTAGAAATACACACGAATGGACTTCTAAAGCAAAACAAAAGAAAATTCCTAAGAACGGCTACTTTACTAACGCTGTAGGAACGGCGCTCGGCGTTAAAACGCCGCTGGTCGACCATGGAGCCGACAACAAGCACAGGACAAGGGAAGAGCGAAGGCTGAATCAGTTACAAATCTCGTTAGTAAATCAAGGCTTGCCTTTCAACGTTATCTTTGACCACGCGTTGCCAGGTCTGCGCGACGAAAGCACTTTAACCCCCCCCCGTTTTAAAAATCAAAACAGCAGCCCAGCAAGCAGACGTTTGAAAGAAAAAAACACGTCGTTTTCCTAAGGGTCGCAAGTTTCTGAAATGGCTTCCTATTTTTATATTTGTATGTCTGTGAGAAAATGCCGCACGATCTACAGATGGACAGGTTCGTACAGTAATGTATAAAGTTCAAAGCCTTTAGTGCGAAACAAGGATTTAATTGTCTGTAGAGTACGCAGGATTCCCCGTCCCTGAGTCAGTCTGCCCAACTGTTCGTTAATTAAGCAAAATATGTCGGCAGCAGCACTTTTCGAAGCGCGTAAACCCAGGGCAAAGCGCAACATTTCAGACAGATTGTGGCCTTGTAACTTCTCATTAAATGTATGCTGCCTGTTTCCATCCCGTACACACTGTATGGACAAAAGTGTTGGGACACTTCCACCTTACATCTAAAGTTGATATGATATCCACATCCTATGGACAAAAGATTCTAGACTCCTCCAAATGATGCCTCCAGGAGGCTGTAGGACGTCCCGTTCCAGATCCTTAGACGGTCATGTGGAGCTGGTCCCCCTTTTCCAACGACGCTGCTCGCAGATATTAGAGGATATTTTCTCAGGGGAGATTTCATTCTGAAGTATCCCCTAATAAACATCTTCCACTTAGGGTTTTGTGACGATGCCCAACGTTTGTGTCCCCATGCCTTGGTCCATATGCCCGAATGTTTTAGTCTGCTGCTTCTGAAAACGAGACCGGGATTGGTGCATCCGTTCTGTAGAGCGAAACGACAGAGCAAACGCGTTGGCCTCTTTTCTCTGCTAAGGACGATGGTTCTGGAGACTTTCTCAAAGCTGGTCTTCGTCTCAACTCCAATCCGTTACGTTCTCAGATTGTGCCGTTTCGTTTGCGAAAACAAAAGCGGCTCGCGTTTCATACGTCGCAGTTCAGCTGTGGACGCAGCAGGTTCACCTAATCTGGGCGGAAGCTCAGTTACTGCAGCATTCGGTCCACGTCGTAATAATGTCCAGCTAGTGATTAAGGATGGCAGTCCTATGACAATGTCTGGAGGCACCAGGTCCCATTTAGGTACCATAAAGGTAACCTTAAGCTTGACATATTTCTGCATTCTGTATGAACCTTCATTGCCTTTTTAATGGTTTGCTGACATTTCCAGTCCACCTGGGTTTGAGTCCAAACGGCGAGCCCAGTTTGAGCCTCGGGCTTCATCTAACGGAGTGACGACCAGACAAGGGGCAATTTCCCAAAGCTGGCAGCGTTTGCTCTGTAGAAGTTTCACCTGTTGGTACAGAGGGCCTCACAGGCCATGACCTTTCTCCCTCGACGTACTGCATGTGCTCAAGGACAAAATCGGAGAGCAAAACGGCAGAAAACCGACCATATTCCCGAGTCCTTATCGGCGCTTCTGAAAGGTGTGACTAAAAAAAAAAAAAAAAAAACGTCCCCATCGCGATCAGCAAGGCTTTCTTTCGACACCAGGTCAAAGCGAGCAGATCGCAAACCGTTTCTGTGTGCCTTTTCGCTTCCAGCCTGTTCCTCGACCGTTCCTAGATCATAAGGGCTACTCTGTAATGTAACACCCGACCGAGATTTAACTCCGTTAACGTTATTAATGATTGGAAGGCAGGCGTGAAAAGACAAATCCCCCTCATCCCCCGTGTGACTGGCAGTGAAACGGTTTGCTCATGAAAAGAACGGCTTAATCCTCGGTACTAGGCTGTAGAGAAGGGAACCCGTCTTGGGCCTGTCGTTCCGTTCGCATTCTAGTACGGGACCAGCAGGACGAATTCAGCGGAACATTTACGCTGTCTTCCCTAAATACTGTAACGATTCCCTGTTTTCTCCGAATCGTTCACTGTGCGGAGCGCTCTTCCTCCTGTTAACCTGCACGTTGCCTTGAAAACACACATACTGTGCACCGCGTGCTTCCTGAACTCGCCTTCCGCCGCCGCTGTCCCGTGACAGCCCTTCGGACGGGAACGCTTCTTCAGGGTATGGAATTGCTCTGTTTATTTATTTCTAGAGATGCATACAAAGCAGATTCTGTACATATATTTATTCTATAAATAAGGTGTTTATTGTTCAGTTATTCCACGTCGTTTTTTTGCCGACCAGAAAAAGATATTTGATATACTTTTTTTTTTTGTTTGTTTGTTCGGGGTTTTTTTTTTGGTTTTTTTTAACATAACACACCAGACGTTGGTGCCTAATACCCTATAAACCTCACACTCAAGCAGGTTCAGCTGCAAACTGAACGTAATAGGCCTTAACCGCAGCATGACTTGGTAGCTTTTATGTTTTCGATTCGCTTGGAGTTAACGCGTTGATGGGAAAATTGGCAAAAAGTTGAGCCGGTTTGCTTGCTCGCAGATGTGCTTCAGAATCAGCGTACGCTCACGGGTGAGGGGCCAGAAAAGACATACAGCGGTGCTTAAAGGGTTTCCGAAATTTTATGCCATTGTGCAGGAACGTGAGACAAAACACACGATTTCACACAAATCCTAAAAGTAGATAAAGAGAATACGATAAACGTTAGTAACTGTGGAGCAGTCTTGCACGTCGCCTTGGACTAATCTTTTTGCCTTGAAAACCCCCTCAACACACACACACACACACGCACACACACATACAAAACCAAAATAACATTAATTACAGCTTGTCACCTTTTTTCCTACTTTGCTTTTTCGCTTTACGACCGCAGAACATTTAGCTAAAAAAGCAAACGTACACTAATTAAATATCTTGTAGAGTCATTTTATAAAGCTTTACTGTGTGATTTAAATTTTGTTTAACATGTGCAAATGTGCTCCAAATGTGCTTTTAAACTGCCCGCTTCGGGCATTTCCACAACATTTCTGCCGGATTAAGGTCCATGAAAATTGACCTTTGCTAATGGGATACAGGCCTTTAGTTGCCTAGACGTTACCCTGGGCTCATACATGACCTCCTGGACTATTCCATGCCTGCTCTCGGGAGTGTTGGTCGACCAGTCCAGGGGAGGGTATCGATGTTCCCCTTTATCTACTTTTAGGAAGTGGAAATCTGACCATGTTTTAGCTTAGGCAGAAACAAAGCGAACTTTCAAACGCCGCTGTATCGCACCAATACCAGCCCTCCGAAATCGGCCAACTCAGATATTCCTTGGGCGTACCTCTATAAAAACGACTCGTGAGATTAGGATACACAAGAGCGTCCTTCCTGAACGTGTTCGTACGTGTGTTTATGTGATGTAAATCCATCTCTGGTGCCAGACTGAGATGGACGCACTTCCTCCTTCCACCCTGCACTCTGCTCCTCACGAGGGGACTCAACAGTGGTACTTGTTTTTAGATGGAAATAAAGGAATATATTATTCCGTCAACGTGCCTGTCTTTTCTTTTCCATTACACGCTTTTGATTTAGAATAGCGAGTTTAGTTTTCATGTGGAAAACAAGAGTAAGAACTCGAGCCCCCAATATTAAGACCTTTAGAGGTGACAGGGCCAACCACAATTGCCTTGACTGTTTGTACTGTGTTTTCGGGTGTCCAAATACTTCTGGCGATGTGTTATATCCCATTTCCAGAACAAGGTGGAAAGCCTGATCAGTAACAAAGGTTTGTGATGGAACGTGAGCGTCCTCACAGAGCTCCATGAGGTCATGAACAGAGTGTCCTTATGCGTGAGACAGAGGGAGAGAGACCGAGGCTGGCTCTTGAACACTGACTGGCCATCATTGTTTTCACACAGATGCGATGCTCGATTTATCCCCAGGCGTGCCAAACAGGCATAGGAACGCAGCAGGAAGGGTAAATAGGAGAGTGAGAAGCATAATGACTTTTTAGGATTGTTTTATCTCCACCACTTATAGACAATCATCCTTAAAGGCTTGAACGATATTTGCCAAAGTTACAGATTAAACACGACATCATTTTTAATAATAATTTAGGGGTCTTGAGAGGTGCAGTGGTCTAATGGGCTAGCCGACCACTACAGGAACCCAAGATCGAGTACATGCAATGGCTGATTGAACAACTAAGCACTGAAATCCCATGCCATTCATTAATTCAAGTAATTTAGTGATTTACACATATGCCTGTGTAATTTCACCACACAATCCAACCACACAAAGTGCACCTTTCCCAAGGGTGTCAGGTACTCTCGCTATACATATAAGCATGCATACCTTATCGCACATAAAACACCGTGAGTCACAAGTGCCAGTGCCCCAAGTGGGCCGAATACAGAGGATTACTCTAATCATACATGTCAGGGCTCTTGAGCACAGATTTGGAACGGACTTTCCATACAGCTTAGTGGCGGTGACTGAGAGTAACCCCTAAAGCCCATTGTCTTGCATACCAGCACGAGGCTTGAGCTGAAACCACACATTAGACGTAGAATTGCCATGTTAAATGAATTCCAAACATTCCTCTTATAAGTTTGGAAAATAATGGCAGAAACTTTCTATGGCGCCGCTTAGTCACAATAATAGCTGATTGCTTCGTTACAGCTGGGCTTATCATTGGTCTGTGATGTATTCAGACACTAAATGAACAGCCAGTTCTCATAGTTGATGTGGTGGATGCAGGAGGAATGGGCAGGGGTAAAGACCAGTGCCACTTGTGCCCAGGTCAGATCGTTTAACGTCCAGGACAAGGACAAGCGATTCTAATTCTAAAGTACAGTACAAGCAGAAGTGATTGTAAA
>JAUZST010010120.1:0-12585 GCA_034779995.1 Parotocinclus haroldoi | reverse complement strand
TATTAGAGCTGTTTAATACAATGAATATTTATTTATATATATATATATATATATATATATATATATATATAATAATAATTTTATATTTATATATATATATATATATTAAGCCATATACAGTCTTACCGTGCCAGATATATGGTGCAAAAAAACTTTACAAAACACATGCGGCATCAGCATGAGCGGACTGAATGATGAGCAACATTTAGCTGGCGTTACACTTTACTGTCCTGTATGTCATTGATGAAAGGCTATAGTGTCCAATTATTAAGACAACCAGTAAACCAGTTACTAACAATGCAAACAGCTCATATTCATTGTAATTGCAGTGCAGGAACCATACATTCAAATGTATATAAACAAAAGAAACATCAACAAAAAGAAAAATTAATAAATAAAGTCATTATACAATTAAAATTAAATGTAAACTGTATTAAATGTATGACAAGATTAGAGCAAAATTATACGTTTATTGGGGAAAACTGAACAGATACAAGCTGAGCTACAGACAGACAATTTCATGTGGTATTCTGTGGCCCATTTGCCTAAGTCCTCATTCATCACACTAGCAGTTAAGGCAGTGTTTTGCTCCACAACAAAGCGAGGATTGATTGACACAACTGCACATGAAGGTGACGGTGGCTGACTGACAATTTTTATTCTGCTAAGCACCTGGTAATGGGCTGGGCATAGACAGTGGTGTGTAGTGAAGGTGCCACCTGTGTCGGCATGGTACTGTGTCTGGAGCTGCTTGTGCTTGTTGGTGGATCCTCAAATGATCCTCTCTATGTGTGTGTGTGCCCTCACCAAACCATTGCTCCCAACACCTCCTAGCAGTAACGTCAGAACGGCCAAGATGGTTCGTCAAAACAACCGTCCTTCTTCTCTCGGAACAATGATGATCCCTCTCTCAAAGTCTGTCAGTTGGGCATCAAGTCTTTAAGTTTATTGTACATGTAAGTTTATTGAGACCTGTCCAGAAGTAAACGATTGCTCACCAAGAGGTACCTTACCTAAAAGTATGGTCTGAGAGGATACATGCATGAAAGAGCTCTTTAAGTGTTCACTTACTCTTTTTCCTTTTTTTGAGCCATTTTTAAAATGAAACTTATTGTGAAGATTTTAAAAGCACTTTAAGACCACAAGGTAAACTTAATGAAAGATAATAATAATGTGTGTGCTTTGATTTGTTTCTGTATTAGAGCATGACCCTACACTGTGGCCAGTGTGCCCTGGTGACGAGTTCGAGCCATGTGCTAGGCAGCGGTGCTGGAGCCGAGATAGACCATGCCGAGTGTGTGATCCGCATGAACGACGCGCCCACGTCTGGGTTCGAGTCAGATGTGGGTAACAGGACCAGTCTCCGTGTGGTTGCTCATTCCAGCGTGATCCATTTAATCAGAAAACCCCAGGAGTTTCTTAACCGCACTGAAGGCCTGTCTGTCATCTTCTGGGGTCCGCCTTCCAAGTTAGGTCATGATGCCAAGGGTGCCCTGTACAAGCTGATCCAGCGTGTCGCTGCCACGTACACCAACATCTCCACCTTTGCAGTCACTCCGATCAAAATGCGCAAGTTCGATGCACTCTTCCATAAGGAGACTGGCCGAGACAGGTATGTTGATTCTTTTCGAACTTAGCAATTGTGACTCTGCTTTCCTACACACCCCCATTTCTGTCAGGCCAGGGCATCTTTTCCGGTCTCCACAGCACTGGTTGCTGATCGGTATCAGAGTCGGCAGCAGTTTGTTGACCAGCAACAAAAGCTTTGACATTTCTGTGAGATTATTACCCACGAGAGATTATACAAAATCTGACAGTCAATTTCTGGGGAAACTTCTGGTCTTTTCTGATATGCTACATGACCACCTTTCCATTGGAAAACTTGCCCTTGATCCAATATTGCGGCTTTCAAGGTGGCGGCCGTGTTCCGGACATAGCCTAAAAGATTGGCCTCCTCATCCATTACTTGCTGGGGTATTCAGATATGTCATTTCCCATGTTGTTTCTAAATTAAAGTGGTGTGGACCAATGCAATGCCCTTTGCACTGGTCACCATGAGAGTACAGTACAGTATGCGCCATTTAGCATCCATTCGATCAGCATTCTTTCGCTTTAACAGCCATTCACTGTTCTTTCAGATTTATCTTATATCTTGCATCTAATCCATGCCAGAATGACAGGCAACTAGTACGAGCAAACCCTTGCCACACCTGCTGACAGACAAAAGAAACGCAGACGTCGTATCATTCTTTTTGATAAACCATACAAAGTTAAGAATTGCTGTATAGTACAGTACTGTACTGAAGGTTTTCATATTGTGTTTGAACAGATATCGTTGTTTAAAATAAAACATTGTGTGACCATGTTAATGGCCCGTTTCACCAACCTGGATAAACAAAACTCTAGTAAACCATTGTCCTTAAGTCAGACCAAGATGTGTGCCCATATCACCGCCACGCTTTAGGAGTTTCCTTGGTTACCAGCTTTTATTCAATAAAAAATATCTCACCTTCAACGCTCTCTATGATACAGCATCATATTTCTTTTCTGAATCAGTTTATCCATAGATAATCCATGGATATCCATTTATCCATACTCTCAGATCCTCAAGCCACCTTCTGTCCGCTCCAGTTTTTACAGTCATTTAGTGTTATGGCTCCATATTCTCATACTGACTCCTAGAAAACCTACATAACATCTAAACATGTTTTTTAGACTTAGACTTTTTAAATCACAGATACCTTTTCTCCCAGTCCTTTCGTTCTATTTTTTGATGTTTTTGAAACACGTAGTCACAAGCGTAAGGTGGATAACTAACCTGTTATTTTCAACATGTTTGTATATATTTTTTTTTTACATTTTAACCCTGCCTTTTCTGGTCAGAGTTGTGGCAGGGTCCAAAACCAGGCATACCTATACTCTTGATGTTAATGCAGAACTCAGTGCTGTACTGGGCAACCGTGCTGCCCCTGCACCACCAGACACCAAAATACTCTATTAATTGTGCTCTGGAGTTCCAATACTTTTGCCATGCCAGTGCAATGCCGTGCCATTATGTACTTCTATACTGCTTTTTGTCTACGTTATATAAACTGGGTTTATAGTTGCTAAATCTGTGAAATAGTTTGCATTTCCTGTTTCCTCAGGCAGAAATCCCAGTCCTGGTTGAGCACTGGCTGGTTCACCATGGTCATAGCCATTGAGATTTGTGACAACGTCAAAGTATATGGCATGGTGCCTCCCAACCACTGTGGGTAAGAGCTACCCTTCTCGTACAAGACAAAAAGGACCCCGTGTTCACTCTAAAGTGCACTTTTTGGCAGTCTGCCGTTTTGTCTGAAAGTATAATGGAGGGTGTCCAGCATGCTAATGAAACTTCCGTTCCATCGCGGTCTGTGTCGTCGAGCAATGTAGCATGGCCTTGGGGAAAAGAGTACTTACTCTTAATGACGGTGCCATTTTCAGGACATTTGGACTTCTCAGCTGCTATCTGTATATGCATTGTACTGAAAATTGATCTGAAGAGAAAATATTTGGATAACAGGATCCCTTTTCCCATTGTTTCCTATGAGCAAATCCTATGTATTTAAATCCTAAACTGTGATGTCAGTGCCATGCAGTGGTGCAGGGGACTTTCTGCTTGGTCCTGCCAATCAGAATAAAACTGAACTGGAGAATTTGGGGAGAGGTAAAATTCGTCCCTGGTCTACTGTAATACTGGTGTACTGGGCCAGGACTCCAGGTAATGGAATTAGGATTGCAGGAATCAACTGTATATTGGTTAAACACAATGTTGTTACACCAGGGGGGAGAGGGGAGGGGGGAGAGAGGGGGGGAGAGAGAGAGAGAGAGAGAGAGGAAGAAGAGAAAAAAAATAATGTTTTTTTTTAAATCCTGAAGTGTAAACTATGAAAAACAATGCACGGTTACTTAAACAAGGTTTTAAACAAGATAAACAGTTTAGTCCAGCTCAGTGGATCAAACACCTTTTAGTATCAATTGTGTGTGAAAGCACTATACACACACATGTAAACGTGGATTGCGATGCACCGTGTATCGCTGTTACGCCCCTAAAAAGCACCAACTGCTGGGTCAGGATTTCTGTTTCGCTTTTACAGAAGAATGATGTGTAATGTTGGTATGTTGTCATGATGCAGGAGGCACCCTCAGCCCAGACGAATGCCATATCACTACTACAAACCCAGAGGGCCGGATGAGTGTGTGACGTACCTACAGAATGAGAGGAGTCGTCGGGGAAACCACCATCGCTTCATCACTGAAAAACAAGTGTTCGCTCGCTGGGCCAAACTTTACAACATCACCTTCGCACACCCCACCTGGTGAGAAATGGCTTCCGTGCTCATTCTTGGAAACAGAAGAACTCATTAAGGATTGCCACCAGAGTCATTTCGGTTGGATGAGAGACGTTCAGACTCGCAATTGGGACACACTTCGCCATCCCTCCTAATTATAAGGGGCAGCTGATTCAGCGTCGTCTTAGCCAAATACGATCCAAAGTGGGAGGCAAGAATCAGCCTCAACATATTAAGAAACTGGACATTTAGTACAGCCTCGACGTACTACGCCCAGTTTCCCCTGACCATGCTGTTAATTTGAGCCTAGAGAATAATCTGAAGTGACTGCTGGTTTTTAATACATTACCTGCTGAAAGACTGATTTCATAACAGCCAGCTGAGCCAACAAGCTGCTCAAGGGGAATAGTAGCGGGAAGAGTAGTTCAGCTTTTCGAAACTTCTGAAAAGACTTTTGCCTTATCTTGCCTTATGTGACCCACAACACAGTTTAGAAGAAAAAAAACAAAAAGAAAGGACTTACTTGGAAAATAATTACTCTTGTTCCTTTTTAATAACCCCACAAATTTCAAATACAAGTATGCGCCGTTTAATATCCACATCTTCAACATCCGTTCTGTGAAACCTGACGTTCACATCGTCACACAGTGGTTTTGTACAGTGCTGTCCTGTACGGTAATTCTTATCTTTGTGTCTTTTATAGAAATTGAAACACTTACCGATGATGCAAAGGAAAAAAGTTTTTTTTGCGGTCATGACTGCGATTCTCTTTTGCGTCTTTACAAAAGGCATTTGAGTTAGCTCGTACTAGTTTTCTGTCATTCAGACATGAAGTAGATGTATATAAGCCAGATGTGTAATTCCTATAATAATTCTCAACTTTGGATGTTAAAGCGAGAGGATGTTGATCGAATGGACGTCAAACGGTGCATACCTGGGTGGAAAGGATTTAAAGAATTTATTGGCAAAAGCTTTTCAAAACGCTGGCGCCTTCGGGAGGGTTGTTACTGTTCTCAAAGACTCATCTCAGAAGGGAAACATCATTCTTTGCTGCACACCTGTTGCCACCTGTCCAACTGCACATGGATGCACAAATCTGATCAGCCAATCACATGGCAGCAACTCAGTACATGTAGGTATGTGGACATGCTGAAGTTCAAACCGAGAATCAAAATGAGGACGAAAGAGGTGATTTAAGTGATTTGAACATGGTGTGGTTGTTGGTGCTAGACGGGATGGTCTGAGTGTTTTAGAAACTAGAGATGGCCACGCGTGAAAATCCTAGTACATCAGCAGAAAATGTCCAGTGAGCAGCAGTTCTCTGTGTAAAAATGCCTTGCTGGTGCCAGTGATCAGAGCAGAACGGCCAGATTGGTTGGAGCTAACTTAACCAACCAGTCATAACTGAGAGAAAAGTATCTCTATACACACCCAACTTTTCAGACCTTGAAGCAGATGGGCTACAACAACAGAAGACCACAACAGGAGCCACTTACTAGAAGTGTTAATATCTAAATGTATTCTTAACATTATAATTCTTTTAACTTTTGCTATCGGTTTTGGTCAAGTCTGAGAACAGTGCGTGTTTACAGGTTGCCAGACGTGTCCAAATTGTTCGGTCAGTAATTAAATCTGCCACCCTTCCTAATTTCAGGCAAGGCTAACAGTGGCTTAAAATCTGGCTTTTTTATTGATTAAATACTTCAGTGTTTAACAAATAACCGTAATATTATTAAAGTTAGTAAATAACAATGTAACAATTATAATAATTAATTAACAATTGGACTATAGTGCCCTACCTCTTGAGTCAACAAGCTGCTAAAACAAGTATTAGCCCTTTCTGTTTCTCAGTGTGTGGCATAAACAACACGCATTAGCTCTGTTATTGAGATTCTATTAAAGTAGAGATATCTACGATTCCCCGGATCTATAGCTAAATTTAAAAAACATTTAACAGCCACATTGTTTTATGACGATTTGAAAAGCTTTCCATCAGTTTTATACTACATCGTTCGACTAAATAAAACTGACTGGTTAAGTTAACTTCTGTTTAAAAACTCACTGCATCCATACTGAATTCAACTTTTCTGAGGCTATCAAAGGCGTGAGCCGACCGGTGGTTTATAACGGCCTCAGGTGTGGGCAGCGCGGTGGCTCGGTGGGTAGCACCGCTGCCTCACAGCAAGAAGGTCCCGGGTGGAGCGGGTCCTTTCTGTGTGGAGTCTGCATGTCCTCCCCATGTCTGCATGGGTTTACTCCGGGTACTCCGGTTTCCTCCCACAGTCCAAAGATGTGTGTTCAGTTAATTGATGTCTCTAAAGTGGCCCTTAGTGTGTGACTGTGTGCATGACTGTGTGTGTGTGTGGATGGATGGATTGGTGCCCTGTCTAGGCTTGTTCCTGCCCTTGCGCCCAGAGTTGCCGGGTGGGCACTGGTTGGCCCGTTACCCCGTGTGGATTAAGCAGAAGATAACGGATGGATCTATCTACTGTCTATCTCCGTCCAAGGAGGATATGTCCACAAAGAATACCATGCTCCAACTCAGTATGCTACAAAAGGCATTGATTAAACAGTTTTACCTGTTTGCTTTCTGAATGCCGTCTCCTTAAATGGCGGTTAAGTTTCGAGGCTTCCAATCCAGGAGATTCAAATCTAATTCTGCCTCTGCTAGACCCATAAACATGCCCCTTAACTCGAAAATATTCATCACAATGGCCCACCGGATAAGGACATCTCCTAGATGACGTATATAAAATCAAATAAACAAAGTGAATTTATATGTACGAGGAGGAAAATGGTAAAGTATGTGGCACTGGACACGTAGGGAAAGGGAAGAGGGGAGAATTTGAGTAGCCCCAGTATTTGATAGTACTCGAGAATCAGGAATGAAATTACAGGAATGTAATATGGTCCATATGATTATTAATCTTCTGGCATTACGTTTATGGGATCTATACCTCTGTGTTTACTGTGTCCGTCGCCATGAATGTTCTGTACAGTTTGTGAATTAAAAAAATACTTTTGGAAAGAACATACACTTTTCTTTGCAATAGCCTTGCATTAGTACGTCATTGTTTTTTAATTTGTTTACGGAAATGCTAAAGAAAAATATGTTCATAGAGGAAGATATTACTGGGCAAAAATATTCATCAGGACAATCCAGCGTGATCTGCAGTCTTCATGTTCTCTGCCTTTGGTCGGTCTTCTGAATTCAGCGTTTGTGTAAGTTCTTGAGTGCGATTTCATGGTTTGGCTGGATCAGTGTGTGAAGATGCAATTTTTTGCCGTAACGATGATAAGGAAATCAGCATGGCCTCCTGAAAAAGGTTTTAAAATAGCACAAATGTTAGTCTCCAGTTCTCTTTTTATAGACTATACAGTGGTACCTTGTGCGACTCGTTTCAGCAGATTCACGATTCAAGATGCAGTGATTCAGGTTCACAATAGAAATTGCCCGGTGAAGACTGACGCAGTGTTTTATTGTGTATTTCTTTATCTTTATTTCAAAAGTACAGTATTCTTCTGGTAAGTCTTCAAGAGCCAAAGAAAATCAGTCCAAGCTAACAGCTGCCTTTAGCTTAACAGCTATGCCAGGGGCCAAGATTTCATCGACAAGTGTTTAGCTTTTACTTTTCACTTTATTATTATTATTATTATTATTATTCACTAAACTAGACTGCTCACAAAAATGAGGGGATAGTTCAAAATGTAATTTCTCAACACTTTGCTATAAAATAAGGTTTGCGTTAATGATTTTGCCCAACTGTATGTTAAGTGTTTTAAACCTTAACTTTCTTCTCATAGGCTCCGCTATGATACAGTGTAGTCTGCTCTACCAAACAGCTCGTTCATGATAAATGTAACTTTTGATGAATTTGTAGAACGTATCCTCATCATAAACCAGGGAGCAACTGTACTATACAACTTTATTCATGCACAGAACGCCGTATAGATTGTGGACTTTCTGAGTCTAGAACAGATTTATGCCATTCAAATTATTTCTCATGGGAAAACGTTGAACATTTCGGTTCTCGACATGCCCTCAGGGACGGTTTAATGACGAGATCCAAGGTACCACTGTATTCCAATATTTCTCCATGCCTTAATCGCTTTCTCACCTCGGTTCGGATGGTGCGACTGCCCTGTGTAGGACACGTGTTAAGGTATAGATCAAAGAGTACACTGGGGTCACTGACTTCCAGATTTGGGTCCGCATCAACGCTGGCCTCCAGACCCTGGAGCCCCCCAAACACCACTAACATATGTCTGAGCACAGAGAGAAAAGAAGGACAAAGAGATAAATGCGCCTGGCCATGCGCTGTGTGGGACACAATCGACAAACTGAGTAAACTTGTGGAAAACCTTTGAATCAGCGCTACAGAAAACCTATCCTCTTAACGCAAGTAACAGGCGGCCTCGTTAGCCCATCACCTCAGGTACCCAGGTTGCCTTCCAGCAAGGTCTGACGTCAAAGGCAGACCAGATTAACTGTGACTTATGGAGGAGAGACCAGGGGCAGCAACAGCGCCGCCTACCCAGCCCTGCGTTGGACTAGCATTCAAATCAAAGCGTAGACCCTAGAGTCACTACGACCCTGACTGAAAGTGTGGGTTTAAACGTGAATAAAAATAAGTAAAAGAAAATTTTTAAAAATTGGTTAAAGCAACCAATCAAAACAGGCAAAACTTGCTGTTTCTACATGTAATGTAATGTTATTTACAAGTTAGTTCTGTCCAACAAGCGCTCAGCACACACATTTAAAGCTAAACAAAACGGCAACAGACAGCCTTCCTTACACACCTGAATGGTGGCAGTGTTGTGTGATCAGCATTGCTTCCCTTTTCTGACGTCCCAATAGTCAGATCGTAACCTTCTTTAAATGGACACTCTGTCATCACGGCACCTGAAATACACACCAGTGCGCGTTTTCAAAAACGTTTGGCAACATGGCTTATTGAGAGCTTCCAGAACCATATGTTCTTTGACACTGCGAGTTACAAACTGTCCGAGCACTATATTAAATATATGTGCTTATACTATATTATATAGCAAAGCTTTATGGGACACTACAGTGTAGATGTACAGTACTGTTATTAGTTCATCCCATCCTCAGTCGTCCCAATCCTGGGTCTTATCTGCATGCCATGACGATATCAAGTTCACACTCGCTGCTTCTGCTGCTACTTTGCCAAATGAGCTCTCTGTACACTGATCCGCTGAGACAGCCTGCTACACTCTGCCTTCTCTTACCACTTGCTGATTCGTCTTGGTCCTCCCAAGGTTTCTTCCTTTCCACTGTCGCCCTAGGCTTGCTCAATTAAGGATTGGCCTTTTAAGATAATATAAGATTGTAAAGCTGCTTTGAGACAATGCTCCGCTGTAAAAAGCGCTATAGAAATAAAATTGAATTCAACTCCGTCTGAATGGCCTGATTTACTCTCCAGAGAGCTGAACACCTTAGTCTTCCTCTGTAACCTAATAGTTGATGCTGATCTCGCTACTTTGTGTTTTATAAAACCTTCTTTACCGGAATCTGTTGGGACTCATTACAGGTATGCACCATTTAACGTCCATTTGCATTGCATTTGATTTGATTTTTTTTTTTTTTAATATATATAAACGGAAATGGAAATGTTAGGATATTAGGATGTTGTGGACTTAAAACAGGTTGTCACGTCAACAGCCAGTCAGCAGAGACGGGGTAAAAGTTTGGAAACCTGTCAATCGTGTGTGTGTGTGTGTGTGTGTGTGTGTGTGTGTGTGTGTGTGTGTGTGTGTATAACTACCTTCCCTGTTGTGTGTTCACTTGCTTTTGTGGCTCGCGTTTGGACTAGAGTCTGTTCTAACTCGGTTGATGTGTTTTGTGCCAGACTTTCCGCTGCTTATTTGTAACAATCTGTAAATGGTGTTTGCAAATGTGTGTCCCTGTCCTATTGTGAGTAGTACTCTTTTGTTTGTTCTGCCACTACCTGAATATTCTCTATAACTATATTAAATGGTTCACATAAAATGTGATTATGGTAATGTCCATGTCCATTTCAGTTGAAATCCTGTTTTACAAAACGTATAACGGTGCATACCTGTACCTGTCGTTAATCTATCTTTAAAAGGTAATATAGGAGTTAATCAGGTCGATACACTGATTAATAAAGATAATAACCTTATCGTATGTCGGATGCACATGGATGTTCCCCAAAAGGAAGTTACATGGTACCTAAACATACCTGTATATTATTTCCTGCCTGGAAATCCCTACCTGGTTATCATGTATTCAAAATCCTGCCATCTGTCAACAATGTCAGCATAACATAGTGGTGTAAGGGAAATTCTGGTATATTTAATCTGTTTCTCAAACAACATGTTGATCACATAAATGGCAATTTCACATTGTGGATGCAAAAACTGTACTGAGAAACTGTACTCCCATTATCTGAATAGTCACTATCCAAACCACTTAAATGAATTTGAACGTGGAAATGTGATTTTGTGTGTTGTGTGATGGATTGTTGGACATGAATCTCAGTGGGACTACTCTACTAGTAAGAGCAGGTACACATCTGGTCTATATAAGCTTTTAAATGGAAGTAGACTTGCAGTGACGAATGTAGTGTGACTCACTGAGGCAAGACGCAAGACGGACGCTGTAGCCCCAGTACAGTCCACCTTCTGTTCTGGGAACGTGAGGAGCCACGACCACTCCTTTATACACTCTGCTATCTGCGCACACACAAATATACACCGGCAGCCTGTAATGTCTAATAGTGCTTTCCCGAGCTATGCTTTTTCAATAGCTAAGATTCACACGAAGCTTAAATGTATGTGTTTTAGTGTTTACCTGTGCTGTCGTTTTTATTGAGCCGTACAGTCACTCTCAGTCCAGGCTGAAGCTGCTTATCTATCTGAACTTCCTGGAACATGAAGGCAAAGTCATTTAGTACCATATACCTGACACAAACTCGTGAACTCTTTTTAGGCTTTAGGAATCACTCCAGTCTATGAATGGAATGTAGAGCGTGTGTGTAGTCACAGTACACACATACCTTCCTCATCCCGCAGTTGACAAAAGACCCCCTTCCCGCTTTACACGGCCTATCGACAATCACGCCTTCTCTGTATTCTGCTTCTTCGTCGACGCGCATGTGGTGAGGGGTGTCCAGAGGGTTCAGCAGACCTGAAACACACAGTGCACAGACAAAAACGCTAGTGGAATGTGTGCACTACTTAAAGTAAAATGGAAACTATGGTACTGTAGCTATTAAGAGAAAGAGCAATGCAGGACCCACCAGCAAACTGCAGGTCGTGATGTTTGGGGAAGAACGCCTTTCGCAGATATCTACAGAGGAACAAGTGTAACTCTGTGACTTTGAATTTGAAGTGCAGAAGTAACAGTATTAATGGAGCATTTCTTCACTGTATTAGTTAGGGGTGTAACAATTTTGTGACATTCAAATATGCGTATTGCTTCATCTAATGCAATTGCATTTTGCAAACACAAGAGGGCCCACATGAATAAGGGTGAACTTGGGACTTGTAATTTCTTTAATTGCAGGGGACGAAAATGTTTTATTTTTTATAAGAATGGGACACAGTCGTTTGATGATTCTTGGATGTTTTCACTCGGTTATTTGCGGTGAAGCTTTGGATGGGGTGAAGCTTTAACAGATGCATTCTGTTTATACTGTAAAGTTAAAGCCATCTTTTAATGCTTAAGACTAAAAGTTACTTCTATTTAAATTTATATAAAAAATGTTCATATTTGTGCATTGTTTACACTTTAGAAATAAAAAAAGAAATATGTCTTTTATTGATTGTAATACTGATCTTGAATCGATACATCGAACTGCGAATGTTTGTGAATCATATCATTACACCCCTAAAATTAGCCCTTTATTTCTAGCCACATGGAGGGATAATATTAATTATTTCCTAAACAATGCATTTCTTTGATGGCACTTGGTGTGCTTGTGAACCCCTTCGAATTTTCTATATTTCTGGAAATAGAAGACCTAATATATTATCAGATTGTAACACATGTACAGTCGAATCTTGTCAATGGGACCAGCCGCTTATTCGGACCGAATCCTAAAGTACCGAAACAAATCCTATTATATACGTATAATGTTATTCTCTTATTTGGACCAAAAGTCCGCTTAATCGGACCAAAGAATGTGAGAGCGAATAAGAAAAAGAAGCCAAAGTCGCCACTTAGAGCGGATACAAAGCGGATCAGCGAGATATGGGAGGATTTTTGGGATCCCCGGGAGAATTTATG
>JAUZST010010119.1:0-12586 GCA_034779995.1 Parotocinclus haroldoi | reverse complement strand
GGCAGACACCTCCCATCCAGCTTCCACCGGTGCAGGTGGACGGTGAGCTGGATGGGAGGTGTCTGCCAGCGGACCAGGGACCCAGGATCTGAGGAGAGAAACGTGAAACACAGGGTGAGTGTGCATGTGTGCCAGTAAGGCAAGGCAATAAGTCACATTATTGATTCTGTTAGAAATCTTAAAATTGTATATATCTAGGTCTTAATTTATTACTCCCCTGAAGGCATAAGTTGTGGGTTGATAGCCTGACTCAGTCACCAGCTAGAAGGTAGATCCAGGATTGTGCAGTCGATCCAACTGAGATGCCTGTGCAGTCAATCATCCAGTACTAGTGTAAACGTTTATTTAATTAGCTGTAAATCAATAATATATCCTTTTACCCAAATTAATAATACTAAACTGTCATGGTCATGTTTACTAGACACAGTGTCTACACACATACTTAAAGGATTGATATTATATAGCTACTGCTATCTATTAAAAAAAAAAAATATATATATATATATTGCTTTTTAAATGAAACAACATAACACATATACAAACAAACATTATACTATCTAATCCAAAGACAAAAATAAAGAATTAAATAAAATAGACAAACAAATAACTTATAAAATATTAAAATAATATAACTATGCAATAATACATATATACAGCCTCACCGGCATCAGCCGGTTTATAGTATGTTTATAGTATACTTTTGTTGTCTAAAAAACTTTTAAATAAATAACTTCCCATAAAGCAAAGAAATTGTCCCCAAATATCAGAACTGACATAGCTTTTTTTTTAAATGCAAATGTTAATTTTTCCATGGCCATACACTGAGAAAGAGATTGTAACCACTGACCTACTGTTGGTGCTTTCATACTTTTCCACTAACAAGAAATATTGTGTTTTGCATGAAGGAAATATAATATTTTTTGTTTATACTTGAAATTGCTATATGTTTTGGGAATAAGACCAAAATACATAATTTTGGCCAAAGTGCTATATTAATGGAGGTGATAAATTATATACCTTCTATTACCCTATTCCAAAAATACTTGGTTACAAAAAACATTGTTACATTCACACATACAGTGAAACAATATTCCAAACCACATTTATTACATGTATCTGGAATGCTTTTATTAAACTGGTGTAGTGGGGTGGGATGGTAATATACGAACATAATCCACATGTATTGTATCAATACAAAAGAGTTTAAAAAAGAGTTTATAGCATTCAATTCAACTTTATTTTATTTATATGGCGCTTTTTACAATGTAACATCGTCTCAAAGCAGCTATAGTAATACAAGACCTTAAAGGTCAATCCCAAGTTGAGCAAGCCTAGGGCACCAGGGAAAGGAAAAACTCCCTAAAATGGTAGGAAGAAACCTTGGGAGAACCAAGACTCAACAGGGGACCCATCCTCCATGGGCAGCCTAGATGTTAATTAAATAAATACTAAATGTATATTAAACCATAGCAAAACTAGTTTAAAATAAATAACAAATTATTATTATTAAAATTTAGCTTAGAAAAAAATATAGGATAGTCTAAATCATAAAACAAAATTGATTATATAATGGAGTCCTTAGAGGGAGGTCCTTGCATGACATTAAGAGACCTCATACACCTTTTTTCCATTCTTCACAGCGATTTCTATCCCAATTAAGTTTTTTCTTTTCCGATGATTCTTTACGGTTATTACTTAAAATCTTATATATATGAGATATCTGACCTCTAGCATATGTCTGTTCTAAAACTGACCTTTCAAGTATAGATAATGCAGGTTTATTGTCAGCCTGCCCTGTGTGGTCAGAATATAGTTTCTAATTTGTAAATATTATTACAAATGTTTAGAGGGAGTATCTTACAGATTTCTTCAAATACATAGAATATATTATTTTCTCCATATAAATCCATTACTTTGCTAAATCCCTTATCTGCCAAGGATCATTACTACTAGGAGAGAACATGCAACTGCCCATATTGGTGTGAAAACTAACAAATTACCAGCAGTACCTAGCTATGCCTAAACCGTGTACCAGATTTTTATGATATTTTCTAACAAATTGATTATTAGTATTCCTCAATAATTTGCCCTAGTCTGTGCGGCCCTGTAATTCTTCTGCATATTTGGAATTTGGAGTCCTCCCCTGTCGTAAGGGAGATACAATAATGTAAGTCAGAGTCTCGGTCCTTGGTCCTGTTATTCTGATAAATCGTGTGAAAAAAAAATTATTGTATTAAACACATAAGTTGGAGGGTTTATGGGTATACACTGAAAAAGATAAAGAAATTTAGGTAATATACTCATTTTAATAATTAATGATATAGAAAGATTGCTCCATCTCTCCAAAAACTTTGATACAGATTTCATGATAGGATCGTAGTTTGCTGAAACTATTCCATCTATGTTTGATGTTATTTAATTTCTCAGTAAGTGAAATCATGTACAGAGTTCAGAAAGGGGGAGCTGTAAGGTGGATTTATACTCTCAGCCTCTCCTAGACATGGAATCTGTGATTTGTTGCTGTTAACTTTATAACCTGAGAAGCTTCCAAAGGAACCTAGAATATTTACTACTGAGGGAAGAGATTGAGCCAGGTTTGCATCTGCATATAGTGAAATAAGGTTTTCGTATCCATCCATGTTGATTATTTTCAAGAGAATAGACTCGTGGATTATAATAGCTACTTCTCTGGCTTCTCTGTGAAACTCAAGCTGGTGACATTTAATTTAAAGTTAAATTTAAGTTTAGATAAAGTCCCTAGGCCTGTGACATCCCGTGATGTTATCTTTAAATAATTTATTAAACTTCATTTAACCCATTAAGATGTCTTGCAAATATAATGACATTTACAAATACAGCAATAACTGTATAGCCTGAATAGACACCACAAAGACTATAGAGGTCTGTAATTTTTATTGTAGGTACACCTCGACTGTGAGAGACAGGGTCGTATGAAACAAAAACAGAAAATCACATTGTATAGTTTTTAAATAATGAAATTGTTTTATTGCATAAAATAAGTATTTGATCACCTACCAACCAGCAACAATTTTGGCTCTCACACACCTCTTAGTTTTTCTTTAAGAAGCCCTCCTATTGTTACCTGTAAAATACAAGAATGTGCACAAACATACCTTAAATTAAACAAGTGTGTAGGAACGTAAACAGTATTTTTAAGTTAAATTAGCGACAGGAGCCGAGCGAAAATGGGAACGCGTAAACCTAGGATCTGTCCATAAGGGGCTAAATTTACCTCCGAGGTTCCCCTCATATGCATCCGTCGGCTCTAAACGCCCCAGTCGCGACCAAAGAACCATATGTACATTAACATACCGTTCCTGAGGGCCCAAGAGCAGCAGCTCGATCGCATTGGAACTCCCATATCAGGGTGGGGTCCAGAATGTGACGGGCCGCAACCCATGACCACTCCTCTGGGCCATATGCCACCCAGTCGACCAGGTACTGAGTGGCTCCATGAAGCCATCTACTATCTAGTAGGCAGTGGGCTGTGTAAGGCGGGGCACGCTGGATGACCTGTGGGCTCGGGCAGGGAGCGGCGAAGCCCTTTAAACGGGGCGACCCAGCGGCACCGTCCTTCACCAAGGATCGGGGTCGCGGAGGCATGTGAGATGTGCCTGGCGACTTCTCCCCTTGTGGGACTTGGCCGCCATGGCTGGGCACCGGCGTGGCTGAACACCTCGGCTGTGCTGCGACACGGAGGTAGGTTCTGGGGCAAGTTTCCGGGGGGATTCGCCCATGGGGTGGGGCAGGGCGAGGGTCTTCCCTCTGGGCGTATGCACGCCGAGTGGCATGCGGGAGACCATCCACTCGGAGGCACAGTCGATGGACGGGTTGTGAGCCCGCAGCCATGGGTGACCCAGGACAACCTGCCTGTGCGGGGAGTGGGTCACAAGGAACGAGAGCCGTTCCTGATGCTGTCCCACTCGGAGCGTCAGGGGAAGGGTCCGGTGGGTAACAAGGCCCCCTAGGAGCTGCCGTCCGGAGGCTGAAAGGCGCTCCAGGGGTAACCCAAGGCATCGGGCCAGCTCTCTTCTCTCTTCTTTGGTTCCACACCACATATCATAACAAGTATATTTAAGTTAAAATAATTGTGCATTTAAAAGTGTACAAGTTTATTAGTAGGGTAAATATAATTTATGATAATATATAAAATATAAAAATTATTATAATTTCGTGCTGTAAAGTGTTAAACTGCATCTGATTCACTTTGTAAGCTTTCCAGGACTTTTATGTAATATTGATGTCCTCTGTTGGGTGATTATTTTGACATATGGAAATTATTGGACACGTGGAAAGTAATGGAGACTGGAGCAAGATATTGAACTACACAACACTATTGAACTATTTTTATACCTCATGGATAACTGTTTTTGTTTGTAATTTGCTTCAATATGTTCAGAGTAAACAGTTTAATATAAAGAAGTAGACTCGTGGAATATTTCAGGTGTTTGCTTTCATTGGAAACAAGGTGTTGTGGCTGAGTGTCTAACTGAAGCTTCCAACTGAAATTATAAATAAACTATAGTAAACTAATAATAAACTAGTAACAAAAACTATATAACATGCTATTATCATAAACTCCAGAGTATACGAGCATTTATTTAACCTATTATACACCATACCATTCGTCAGTTGTACCACAAAAAAAGTATAATAATAAAAAATAATAACTCGTAACAGCAAAAAAAAAATTTGTTTTTTTGTAAACATAAGTTTAGCCTCGGTTTTCCAAATCATCAATCTTTTGTGTGAGTGATTACACTTGAGCCTCCACATCGGCCTGCTTCAGTTTTAGCTGTGCTTTGATACTAACCATACTTTCCATCAGTTCTTCATGTCGTGATGTACTTTCTGATTTAACAGAGTTAATAGCTTCGATAGCTGGACCCAGCTGAATCTTGAGCTTTCACCATTTTAGATTTGCTGGTTTTCATCACAAATCGAGTTACTGACGGACTAGATATCTATTTTGTCCTTAATTTTGTTGGTTTAGCTGGCATACTGTGTTTCACTAAGCCTTTACTAATCCTTTTACATTTTAAACGCGCTTTTTTAGGATTTGGTGCAGTGTTAAGAATACGTTTATCTACCATGTTGCCATAACCGGAAGTCACTGCTTACTATTTTAAATACGTCTTTTAGCTATATGCCCAAATACTTAAATGCATGATTATTAAACCACTGATTAAAAAGCCAACTTTGACACTAATGTTCTTTCTAGGCCAAATTTAAAACTACCTTTCCTCTCCCAAAGCTGTTTATTAGCAGCTGTGTAGTTAAATCTAAAGTAACATGTTTAAGAAACATTTCAGAAAGGATTTAGGACCTATCATAGTACAGAAACAGAATTAATTAGAGTAATTAATGATTAATTGTTTGTTAATGTCCTCATATATATGTGTACACATATGTGTTTCCAATCTTGTTCTTTTAGATTTAAGTGCAGCATTTGGCATTATATACCATGATATCTTACTGAATAGATTCCAAAGTATTGTAGGTATAGGTATAGGTATAGGTAGGTATTGTATCGTAACAAAGAAAAGCTGAATACGAACACATAATTGCTGAATATGCAATCATTGTAACAAATATGAAGGATGCTTGTTAAATAGCTTACAATTGCAGATATCTGCATTTGATGGCTATAAAACTAGTGTGAAAACTGACTGACAGCATTCAAGAAGCTTAGAGGTTTCTCAAAACTAATTGTTAAATCTGTTTTTGTTGCATATGTCAACCACTGAATAGTTTGTGGACCATGCCAGAATGATTCTGATATATTGTTACCTTTGTGGTTGTTTTACAACAACCAAACAAAAGGACAAATATATGTTACTTTGAACTAAAAGCTTATCATGCATATTTTGCTATTAAACTGGGTGACCAGAACAAACCTTGGGCATCACATAAAGTATGCAGGACATGTGTTGAAAATCTGAGACACTAAACAGCAGGTCAAAGAAAAAGTCAAAGATTTGGAGTTTCAATGGTGTAGTGAGAACCTAAAACCATGTTAATGACTGTTCATTCTGTACGATAATCATGACAGGCATGAACACAAACACAAAATCTTTCATTCACTACCAAAATCTCCCCTCAGCTATAATACCAGTTCAACAATGCAATGAAGTCTCTATATCTGCCTTCACTACTATGGAAAGTTCATACAACTGTATTAGCTTTCAAGCAGATTAGCCAACAAGTTATCGGACTACGCCACCCCCTGATGGTGAGCAGAGGGCAACCTTTAGATCTCTTCGATAGGTAATGTGGCAATCCTATGCCTTATATATATATATACACACACACACACACACACACAGACACACACACACACACACACACATATATATATATACACATATATAAAGCAGAATTTGCAATTAAAAATTATAATAACAGTAATATAATAATAATCATTCAATATTAAAAATACAAGATATTGACTTCCAAAGGTATGACGATAAATAGGAAATATAATTATGATGCTAAAACGGGAGAGGTGCCTCAAGTTACCCAATCTAAGAAGGTCGGACCGGCACCAGCAAAACTCCTTCGGAGACGCTGGATAAACAAGAGCAAGGAGACAGCAACCCAAACACCAGACAAAGCATGTAACACAGACAGCACTACTCACTTAGGATCGCAATACACCACTACAATCTACTGCACTGTGTTATAATTACCAGAGCCACACACCTGTTCAGTGTCTCACCCATGTGGCCAACCCGAAGAAAAGAGTAGATAACCAGTATGGGTCTGGCCTTGCACAAAGATAGCCTAAGCAAAAAAAACATAAGAAGGGAAAACAACCAACTTTCAAAACAAACATCAATAGCATGTATAGATTGCTAATAACTATGGCTAATTTGAAACAGGGCATCTACTAGTATGCCCCCAAAGACACACATAAATTAAAGAAAGAAAGAAACAAAAAAAGCCAAGTGGACCTAAGTTTAACAGTAAAACAGCGGCTGGCCTGGTCCCTTTTTAAAATAAAAAAGCCAAACAAATTAGTTACTGTTCATGTTAAACACCACAACATATTCAACGTTGGGCAGAATGAACAAATATAGGCCTACTTGGCAGGTATGCTCAATTATCCCATATTGCAGTAACAAGAGGTAGCAGAGCATTCCAAATACTAAAAATGCAAGCATTCACTGTAATTAAATATTTTAAACTGCTCTAAGATTAAAATAAAAATGCATATCAGTATACCGCATATCAGCATCCATATTACAGTAGCTGGAGCCAATGAGATGATCACATCAATGTTAAAAGACCATGCTGTAGCCTGGAGTATACCAACTATTCTATTTTACCCTGATAAAACACAACAAATACATATTAAAATCCACGGCAGAGTAACAAACATATCAATGACCACCTATACCTGTGTGAACAGGGAGCCCAGCCCCAGTTAAGCAGAGTCGACTGGTAGAACAAAGAGAGACTAACTGCAACCACTGAACTTTTATCACTTCCTGATTTGGTCAGGTGTTTATGAGAGACATCATGTGACCCTGTGAGTGGCAGAAAAGAAAAAGAACCAAAAGTTGGCTACCGGTAACACATTTGCATATCGTAACAGAGAGAAAGATCTTCCGAAATAGTTCTATATGGATGAGAAGCTTGTATACTGCATCAATGTCAGTGTGATATGGTAGTTATGTAGCTGATGAATGGAGGCTTTTTATTGACAGTTTCAAGAAATTTGTGGTACAAGTACTTGTACCACAAATTTATTTTTTTCCACATAAGTTGAAAGCAAAATAGGTTTATAATCAAAGGCTAAAAATTTAATCTAATATAATCAAAGGGAATTCCTTAATACCATGATACAAATGAAGTTTTCATTTGTTAATTGCTTTTCAAAGGCTGGGAGCAAACATGAGTGTACTTCCCCTCAAATTTTGGAGTTATGAGTGAAGGACATGTGAATGCCCCCACCAAGACATCAAGATCATGAAACATATATATCAACGTAGACGCTCCACAAACATCAAGGCAGACTGCTGCTGGTGGACAGTGGAAAGGAAAAACTCCCCAAAATGGAACCAAGACTCAACAGGGGACCCATCCTCCATGGGCGGCCTAGATGTTAAACAGACAAATACTAAATGTATATTAAATTATAGGAAAGATTAGTTGTTCAAATGAAAAAACAAAAACAGAGGTGGTGACATCATGTTAAACGACACTGGTAGGATGGCGTCTGTAGTTCTGTGTATACAGTTGGTGGCCAAAAATGGCACACATTTTACTTTTCACAAAGTACTTTTTTAGAATCTTTTGTCAGATGTTAATATGGTATAATGAAGTAGCATAGTCCTCTTGTTAATTCATTTGTAAGACACCTCAGTTGGTCAGCTTTGGGTACTTTCATAGTTAGAGCTGCCTGTATTGCATGTTAAAAGAACCTAAAAAATATCTGATGTAACCCACCTTCACACCTGTAGTTTTCCCAAAATGTGTTTACAACAATTTAAAAAAAGTTGGTGTTCTTTCGACAATGCAACTGAGAATGACTGCCTACGGAGTAGAAGAAAGTACACATGGTTTGTTTGCACTGCAGTAAGACTGTGCCAAATTATTTTTAGCTTTTGTCTAAATTACATTTAACACATTATATTGTTTTAAGAAAATCACAGAAATTAGTTGAATAGTTCAATTTGCATACAGTTATGTAAATGTATAACCCTAATTCCAATGAAGTTGGGATATTGTGTAAATAGTAAATAAAAGCATAATACGATGATTTGCAAATCCTTTTCAACCCATATTCAATATGAATACTTTACAAAGACAATATATTTAAAGTTCAAACGGATAAAGTTTTTTTTCAAATATTTACTTATTTTGAATTTTATGCCTACAACACATTCCAAAAAAGTTGGGACAGGGGCAACAAAAGACTGGGAAAGTTAAGGAATGCTCAAAAAACACCAGTTTGGAACATTCTACAGATGAACAGGTTAATTGGAATCAGGTGAGTGTCATGATTGGTTATCTATCATTAGCATCCCCGAAAAAATTCATTCCCAAGCAATGAATATTACCACATGGGCTCAGAAACACTTTATAAATATTGTCAATGAGCACAGTTCATCGCTCCATCTACAAGTGCAGGTTAAAACTCTACCATGCAAAGAGAAAGCCATATATCAACAACACCCAGAAATGCATCCGGCTTCTCTGGGCCTGAGCTCATCTGAGATGGACTGACACAAAGTGGAAAAGTGTCCTGTGGTCTGACGAGTCCACATTTTAAATTGTTTTAAAAAATTATGGACTTCATTATGGAGGATCAAACCTGCCAAAACTAAAACTAAATAAAATGATAAATAAATGAGTAAATAAAAGTGCAAATAAATAACTCAATAAAAGTAATATGTTGATAAACTGTAAAGTAAAATCATTACAAATTATCAAATAAATAAATAAACATAAAAATAAATATATTTATGTATAAAACAGTGCATTAATTTGAATGTTGGTTTAATTAAATGTGTTTCTATAATTTTTTTCTTTGTATTTATTTATTTTATTTATTTATTTCCATAACTGTTTATTTCCCCATTCATTTATTTCTGTATTTATCAAGGAACGGAACCCGAGCCCGGGGTGGACTGCTTGGCTGCCTCTACATTTCCCACCCTGCCAAGCCCACCACACTCCTGTGGGGACACTCCTCCAAGTTTGCCTGCCACCCAGGTAACCACTGGACACTAGCCTTCCTGCAAAGGTCCTTCTGGTGACCACCCATGGAAGCCGATACGAAGGAGTTTGTGGTCATTT
Organism: Parotocinclus haroldoi; assembly: GCA_034779995.1. Classification (NCBI taxonomy): domain Eukaryota; kingdom Metazoa; phylum Chordata; class Actinopteri; order Siluriformes; family Loricariidae; genus Parotocinclus; species Parotocinclus haroldoi. The sequence continues at coordinate 2,761 of JAUZST010010119.1, read as the reverse complement.
GCTCCACTTGCACCCAAAAGGCTTCCCATCAGTCACCATCAGTCTGACATGATTACTGTCATTCTCACGGTCATCAATAAATTCTTCAAGGCCATTCGACTGGTCGTCCTGCCAAAGCTCCACAAGGCTGAAGAGTTGGCCAGGATACCGTTCGACCAAGTATTCAAAATTCACGGCATACCCTCGGACATTGTCTCAGACTTAGTTCTCACCCATTGTTCCCTCGCTCATAGTTCCACCAGTTATTGCGACTACTTAACAGTGGCGCGGACGAGCAGACTTCACCAACTTATCCGGTACCTGGTCACGTTGGGTTCGCTTTTTTGCTATTAGCTTAGCCCCCTAAACCCGTAGCTTAGTGTTAGCTTCACAGAGCTTGCCACGCCGCCTCTACCACTCCGAATTTGCTGATTCTAATCTCTCTCTCTCTCGTTGCAGCACGCCGTGTTCCTGGACAGACCCTGACTGCTGGCTTGATTTCCTTAACAGACGCTGGACCAAGCTGAGGATCGAATACGCACACGCACTCGCCGCCACACCCGCTTTTGGCTCTGCACACCCGCTTTTGTACCCGTTTCCAGGCTCTGCAACATCACACATGCCCTGAGCAGCTGTAAGTTTACATTCACACTAGCGTTATGCTCTCACTTACATGACATTATATCACAGTTGTACAGCTATCATTTTACCCTGTACAGCGTGTTTGTGTCAATGAAAAAATTATTCTTTATGGACTTCTGTTGGTTGTGACTCTGTGGTTCTGCGTTGGGTTTCAACATTCGATCTGTGGTCCATCGGACCCCGTAACAACATGAGGGTCAAGAAAGTCAGTCTAGAGAAACGCTGAGGGTGACAATAGAATATATGTGAAATGTGTGTGCAATGTAATGTTATTACTTAATTTAAAATTAATATGTATGTATAACAGTGAAATGCATGCAATAACAAAAAAACATAGAGAATCTTTATGAAATGTGTTTGTGTTTTGTAATTGAGATTTATTTCAGAAAAATCCAAAAAACCTATATCATCTATATCTGTGACCTGTATCACATATAGATCCCACATGAAAAGTCTTGTAATACAGTAGTAGGCATGAGTAGAAAGAAGACAAGAACAAATAAAATTCTAATTATAGATGTATTAAGTACAAGTTTACATTGTGCTGAGTCCCATATTTTAAGCAGGCGGATGTGTAGAAACATCCACTGAATAGGCCAGTGACCAGGTTACATGCTCACTGAGCCTATAGTATTGAGTGAACAACAATTTACGTGCGTTAATTGTTGAAGCAAATGAGTAAATTTTTAAGAAACACCCAAAAGTCCAGATTGTCACCATATGAAGAATTTCTGTCTGTCATTCCATTTGTTATATGAATTGTGAAAAAGCACTATTCATGTTTGATGAATAGTCTTTATAGTATTTTTGTCTTTATACTAGATTTAGTAACTTTTGACCATTTTTGTTAGCGTCGGAATGGCTCCTAAAGTGAGCAAGACAGCTGGTTCAATGGCGCCACTTTTCCGGCCTTCTGCGCATGCCTCATCCTCGGCTGCTGACTTTGTGGCTGCTCAGACTGAAACCCACGTCCCTCTGCTTGAACCGAACTGATTCAGGCCATGGTTACAGAACTGCAAACGGCTTTATCGGACCACCACTCGAAGATCAGTGTGGACCTACATGAAATAAAGGCCTATCCAGAGATTTTGTGGCAATAAAGCATGAATTCACATATATGCAAAAAACGGTGGCGGGCGTCGAGCAATTGCTGTCGGCGTTTACAGATGACGTGGTCGCTCTACAAGGCAAACTTGGGTTTTTAACCAACAAATTGAATAAGCTGGACACAAAATCTAAGGCTTGTCGGGATTGTGGAGGACGTGGGCTTAGTTGTGACGGCCTCTAACGTTGCTAAGCTATTACAAGAGGCCTTCTCTCTGGACGAGTGTCTGCGTTTGGACATGGCACACCACTCCCACACCACTACCCCATTTTAATTCAGAACCTGTATTCATTTGTATGTTGTACGAACTCCTCAATAAAACATGTTTGAAAAACAGCACTGGTTATCTTCAGTTTTACAGATGGCACAATGAGAAAATTGAAGGCATAAATTGAAATAGACACTTGCCAAACTAAACATTCACCCCCAAGCTTTTATTTTCATCATTTAGTTTCCATTAGTACATAAAATACTACTAATAAAGTACATTAATAATAATAATAATAATAATAATAGTATACAGATGTACAGAATGTATAGAATAGTATATAGATGTACTAATTAAAAAAAAACATTTTTGTGCTTAGAATGTGTGCACGGACGCTGGGGATGAGAAATTATACTTGCTGTACATTTTATGTTCCACCTGGGACTTGTAAAGTCCTGTAAAAATCCCTCAAAATTTTCAATAGTTATATTATTGTTTAAGACTTACACAGCTTTTTTGGTGTTTATCACAAAGCTGCTCAGAAATGTCCATAACCCCTACAAATTCAAATAAAAAAAAACTATAAATCGTGTGTGAATCAACTAATGTGAAATAACAAACAATCTAAGTCACATTTCAGAGCTGTTTCACTATTTCTCTGAATAAATGGCTTATGCTTTTAATAAATCTATGCTTTTAGGCAGCATGGCAGAGGGAATACAGACCATGACGTGATAAGGGAGTACTATTGGCTGAAAGCATTGTCAGTCACTCTGGAACCTCATAGGAGACTGCTGATGTATTTGGTTCCCTGAATAAAAAAGAAA
>JAUZST010010118.1:0-12586 GCA_034779995.1 Parotocinclus haroldoi | reverse complement strand
GATACCGAAAGGAGAACCCAAGGATGCGGATACGGGGATACGTGACGTGGGGGACAAAAAACGGGAAGAACCAAAAAGGTAGAGCAAAAGGCTCTCCAATATACAGAAAGAAAAGGGCAGCTTCGGGGCGTGTCCCAAATCAGGTTCAAATAAGCGCTTCCAAAGCGCTAAGGGGCGAGTGTGAGCTCTAATGCGCACTCAAATAAGGCGACACAATGTACCTTCAAAGCACCAGGGGGCAAGCGTGAGCTCGGAAGCGTGATAGGCACGAGTATGGCCGCTTCGTGGCGCGTCTTTTACTCTTTTACAAACCCTATTCCAAAAAAGTTGGGACAAAGTATAAACTGTAAATAAATAAAAAAACAAAATGCAATGACCCAGTATGGTTTTCCGGCTTTGACCCTTACGCACAGAGATTCTTCCAGATTCTCTCAATCTTTTTATGATATTATGCAGTGTAGATGATGATCTGTTCAGATTCTTTGCAATTGTACACTGTCAAACTCCTTTTTGTTATCGCTCCACTATTTGCCTGCGCAGAATTAGGGGGATTGGTGATCCTCTTCCCATCTTTACTTCTGAGAGCCGCTGCCACTCCAACATGCTCTTTATACCCAGTCATGTTAATGACCTATTGCCAATTGACCTAATGAGTTGCAATTTGGTCCTCCAGCTGTTCTTTTTTTGTACCTTTAACTTTTCCAGCCTCTTATTGTCCCATCCCAACTTTATTGGAATCAGGTTTGCACACTGACAATTTCTCAGTACCAATGACAGCTCAAGAACAAACACTTTTTTAAACATTGTGAAATCAGTGCATTGCCTTTAATCTAGCTACAGGAAAGATGTCAATGTCCTTAGTCTTTTCCTGTTTCAGGCTTTATGAAATATTAATTAGAGCAGTTTAGTGTGTTGGACTTCCTCTGAAGTCCATTTGTCAGTGGTGAGAAACCCTCAAGGACTGAAGGTTTTACTCTTTTTTATCTCACCCTCTGACTTTCCTTTGGGCATCAGGTGAAAAATGTATTTACTAAATATCAACCTGGACGTATCAGATGCCTCAGGCTCTTGCTAAAGGAAGATATATTTTAAGAGATTCTGGACTTGGATCCTCCTTATTACTGAAACGATCAAAGCAAAATGTTGTAATAGATTTTCACCTTTCCATTAGTTTTATGTTATTTTTATCAAAATTGTCTTTAATAGTTTATTTTGATTTGAATTAATATATAAAAGTAAGGAATGTCTCATATGGTATTTTAATATATAGCTAAATCTAGTGTTGATTATCTTTAGGAAAAAAACAGAGCTATAAAATATGTAGTCTTCGATACAATGCAAACAGGATACAACGCAAATGGTGGTCCTGGTTATTTAACTAAATATATAGTAATATATGTGTATGCTTGAAGAGTCTGGGTACTCCATTCAGTTAAACTGAATGCAGACCTAATACTTCAGTAGGAAAAGGATCCCAGGTTTCAGTCAGTATATTTCATTCATTTAAAAATGAACACAAATCCTGCTCTTACCCTTAAATATCCACCTTACCTTCTAAATGCACATCCTCAGTGGATTCTACTGCCCTACTGGAGGCTAGATCATCAGGAATGAAGCAATATCACTCTCTGAAGTCAGCCGCTGATGTGCAGCTGCAACTTGAGGCTGACTCAACCCAAACCGGCAACAACATTAACCTGACAATGAGCCTCAAGAACCTGAGCACTGAGCCACGCACAATCACCATCTCCATAACTGCGAAAGTGGACTATTACACTGGAGCCACCAGGACCCAATTCAAGTTCACCACCTGCGAAGTGAATATCCAGCCCTTACAAAGTGAGTCAAATTGAAGTTTTTAAAAACAGTCATGAATAATTTATTTTATAATAAGACAAGATTGTGTTTTCACTGCAATTTGGTATGTAATTATATCAAACTGGTACTATGGCAGTGTACATATCAACTGCTTAGTGTAATGTGTATTGTCATATATTACTTAATAGGAAAAGCATTATATATGTCTTTGTCTATGTAAGCTGTCACCAACTTCATCATGCCATGTAGTTGTGACTCCACTCTCTTTGTATGTTTTATATAGCAAAGCAGGAGACCATCACAATAACAGCTAATGATTACAGGGATTTAATCATGGGTAGACCTTTCCTGGCATTCATTGTGTATGCCCTCATCAAAGAAACATCCTTGTCCTTGTCTGCCATGACTGTGGTGCATCTGAAGTTCCCTTCACTTTTAGTTGAGGTAAATATCAAGCTTGCTTTTTTTAACAATACACTTGATATACATGTTCATTTCCAACAACTGCAACAGCTAATCCTAATTTTACATTTAAGGCATTCAGCAGACGGCCTTATCCAGAGCGACTTACAGCTCATACAGTCTTACAATTCAAGCAATTTTGGGTTAAGGGCCTTGCTCAGGGACCAAACTGTGGCAGGTTTGGCAGAGGTGGGATTTGAACCCTGAACCATCAGGTCCAGAGTCCAGTACCTTAACTGCTAGGCTATCACAGTCCCAATAATAATAAGTGGTTCTGTCTATCACATTAAATAATACTGACTAATTTAATATGCTCATAGAAAACTAAAATTAATGTCCTCAAATAATATAAAGTGCTCTTGGAGGATAAATCAGTTAAGCCCTTGGATAGAAAGGAACAATTAAACACCAATTAATGCTGTGTACTACAAGTCGCTAATTAGATGAATCAATATCTTTCCAATAATATAAAAAACCCATTATTTTATTTTTATGCATATTCCTTACTTCAAAGTCAGCCAGGCTGAAATATACATACATCAATTATCCAAAATATTAAAACCACCTGGCCTGTAAAGATGTTTAGGTAGGTGCTATGTTTCAGATGATGAATACAAATGCCCAGACCAAGGGTTTACCTGCAGAAAATTACACAGAATCAAACTCTTTCCACCAGCTTGTCTTCTTCATACAGTGCATCATGATGGCATCACTTCTCCAGATAAACGGCACAGATGTACCCTGCTCTGTATAATGTATCTCAGAGCCTATGTTATAATGAGATAGTCAATATGTTAATGTTATTTAGTCTCTGTGTGGTTTTAATATTTTGGCTGGTTCTATTACTAATCTTTAGGTGAAAGGAGATACTCAGGTTGGAAAGGAGATGTTTGTGATCATTGGATTCACCAATACAACTGGCTATGACCTGACTGATGTCACTGTGCGCATGGAGGGAACAGGCCTCATTCCAGTGAAAATCAAGAATTACAGGTAACATAAGTACAGTTGTGAAGTCTGTAGTAGAGATCCCATGTACTGTATTTAACAAAGGATTTATCATGAAGTTATGAAGTGTAAACATTTCCATAGTAATTACCATAATGCTCTTCATAGAAATTGTTGTAATTTTTGGCGGATGTTTTAAAAATTCTTTGCACACTTCAGTGGCTGTTATTAAAAACAAAAATGACATAATTTAGTGATGCAGCAGACAATGATAGTGTTACATAGCTCAAAGGTCCCAGGTTTGAGTCTTGTCTTTTTTAACTGTCTGTGTGTAGTTTGGGATGTTCTTTCAATGACTATATGTTTTAGGTGACCTGGCTTAATGCAAATTCTGACTAATCTAAATCGCCACTATGTACGGGTCAATGAAAAATGCCTGTAGGCGAATCCATCAAAACCTTCATGCTTAGGGTACAAGATCCCACAAAAAGTCTGTGTTAATTTATTTTCACTATTGTCTTAAATGCTATAGCTTTGTATTCTCTATTTTATCATGCTTGATTAGTCTACATATTATGATAATTTATTTTAATATGTTATATAATATTTTACATTTGTTCTCTCTGTTCATATTATTACTGTTACTGTTACTATTATTACCATTATAATAAACCTATTAAGAAGATAACTTATATTGATTCTTAAATATATCATCTAGGCCTCCAAGGACAATGTGTCATTTTTAAATTTGGTCCTCCCAATATTTCCTCCTTATAATGTTTTTTTTTAAATGGGGGGTTCCTTTCCACTGTCACCATAGGTTTGCTCTGTTTGGGATTAGGCTTAGGTAATAGACAATAATTAAATTGTTAAGCTGCTTTTAGGCAATGCTCCATTGTAAAAAGGAAAACAGAAACAAATCTAGTATAAATTTACTTGACTTGGCTTGACATTATTTGTTGTGCACATTATTAAATTCCCATCTTCTACGCCCATCAGTTGTTAGTGACTAGACCACCAACAATCTGAAACAGTGTGTTTCTTACTGTTTAGATGATGTACTGCCTTTTTATCACCACAGTCTGAAAAAGTCCAGAAGAGCAAGTGTATGTCATACTATTAAGTTGGCATCTGTGTGTCTGGTTTGCCTTGTAGAAAAATTCAACAGGGGTCTAAAATAAAATGGATTGAGTCCGTGACCCCTCAGGTGTCTGGTGCAAAGACGCTGGTGGCCTGTCTGGATTGTGCTGCCATGAGAGGTGTGCTTGGCCACATGGACATCAACATTGCGCCTTAATACTGCTCTATTGATCGGAATCCTGATGACCAGTCAACAAACAGGCATTTCTCCCTAAAAGCTTTTTTCTTCTTCTCAAATTGCAATGAAATATTGTCATTTGGTTAATTCATTCAGAATAGCATTCAGAGTTTTTCTTTTTCAGAAATTTACCTAATCATTACAAAGAGCAGAAATTATAAACTGCAAAATTACATATAATTTACTATTTTACTCAATCATAAGCTGTATTAATTATACTAACAATAAATATTGTGCATGACTGTGGTTATTTCTTGATTGCACACACCAAAATCAGCTATTCAATGTAATTCACATCTGAATATACTGTATTCCTCAGAGAAGGTATGAGAAGATTGAGAGTGAGGAATGGCAGAGTGTTCGATGACAAAGACAATGAGAATATTAAAGTTTAAATCAAAAATTCATCGATAAATCAGATATTGGTATAATGGAATTATTGTTTACTCACAATGAATCCAGATTATATGGAAATACAAATTAAAAACATGTTCAACTCTGCAAACCCACCCATTCCCCTATCATCCAGTATTAGTTAAACTGCGTCATGTTTCCAAAATTGGGGTTACCTTATATTCTACAAGATATGACTCCTCCCATGAATGTGGATATCATGAAAAAAAACCTGCAACGTTTGGCTTATAAACAATCTGTGGCTGTGATTCACATTTATTTCAATTTAGTCATTTAGCAGACGGTCAGAGCTAACTAGTAATGCAGTCATACAATGTACAAAGCCAGGAATTGTGGGGTTGAACAGTCTTGAGTCTTGAACAAGGGCATAACAGTGGAGGCTCTGGGACTTTAACACTGCACCTTCTGATCTATAGTCCAGTACCTTTACTATATCTGTGCTGTATCTATGCATTAATGCATGCGTGCAACTTATAGGATTTGCTTACAATTTCATTTTTTGTTACACAATATCTCACAAAAAAGTTAATGAACTGTAGCAAGTGATGGGTGGATATGCTACAGCAATGATCATACTGTTATCATTAACGATCATATCTGTTATATAGACTTTCCTTTTCTCTTTCTCTCTCTCTCTCTTACACACACACAATAACACGCCAGTAAAATAATGAGTAATAATAGATTATTGTTTAGTATGACATCTGTTGGAAGAAAGTACTAAAATGTGACATTTTCGTCAGCAAGAATCAGCTGCTAGAGCAAGCAGTTCTTGAGGACCTGGGTTTGAGTGCTGGGTGGAATTTCAATGAGAAGGTGGCTTATGTATATGAAATACTATGCTCTGGGCCATCCTGGCTTCCTTAGCAGGATATGGGGGTTAAAATGGAGGTTGTGTTTTGCTTTGCTTTGCTATAACTATCTACATTAATATTTATAACCAAAAAGTGTTTTGCAACTGAAAAATAAAAAAAGTTGGGACAGAGTGGAAAATGAAAATAAAAATTAACTCATTGTTTCTTACATGAGCTTTTATTTCATTGCAAACATATTTCATGTTTTGTCTGGCCAGCTTAATTTAATTTAATTTAATTTAATTTTAAAAGTTGAGATAATCAGAGTTGGTGGCCAGCAGGTGGTACAGGGCAGGAACAACCCCAGACAGGGCATCAGTCTATTGTGGGTCACATACAATATACGTCTTTCGAATGTGGGAGGAAAAAAAGAGTCGCTTCACAGAGTTACTTCATCCCATTTTTCCGGCAAATAAGTTTTAAGAGTACAGCAGTACAGGGTCGTTGTCGTCACATTTTTCATTTCAAAGTTGTTTATATATTTTCTATTCAGGACAGGCCAGGACTCCAGTGTGTACAGCCCATTGCCCATACACTTTTCCTCTGCGGCCATTCTTTGTAATGTGTGGAGTATGTGGTTACACATTGTACAATGCAGAAACATCCGTACAGGATGTTGTTTTTAATGCAGAATCTCTTCTCTAAAATAGGAAGAATATCATGACAGATACTGGCTTCAATATTTTTGTTAATATAAAGATCTTATTCTTGGTCTTCTGTCGAACACACAGCGTCCATTTCTGGACATGGCTAACATTAGACTTGCACAGTAACAATTTAAATGCCATTTGTTATTGTAACCCCTTACTGCAGTGCTTGACAAAGCTTAGCCAATGTAATCATTTGCCCATGTGGTTATATCAGCTATCAATGAAAAATCGTTCTTGATCAGTGCTGTCTGAGAGTCTTCAGTTTAGACTTTTAGCTTTTATGCATGCCATTGGTCCAGATTTCTTTAATTGTTTAAATATATTACTTACTATACAGGGAGATATATGCAAATGATTTTCTTCTGCTATTCATAATTACAAATATGCTCATCTATCCACATACATACAGAGTTTCTCCAAATCTCTCTACATCTCCCTCTCTCTATATACCAGGCAATACGAGGACACCCCCTTTTGGTGCAATCACGGGGTAAAAGTCATCCGATGACGCAAGAGCTGTCTATTTTCATTGGGTCCAATTCCTCTATATTAATGAGATATGGCTGGGTTTTGACAGCTATATGCACAGTCTGCTAGGTCAAACCACTGCTGGAATCCCCTCCTTCATTTTCTCCCTCACATATGTCCCCATCTCTCTGTCTGCCCTACAAATTATCTGGATGAGTCATCCATGGAAACATACTCAGGAAATTCCTTAACTGGTGGGTAGTGGGGCACCACCATGTTTTTTTAATGGATTTCCCTACACAACAGCCTGATGCAGACAGGAAAACCACGTCCCAGGTCACGTGTTCTCCATGTACCACAGCCGACAACATTCCAATATCCAAAGTTCTTTATTTTCAACGATTTACATGGGGAAATTCATCTGCAGCACCGCACAACAGAAGTTTGTAAGTTGTCGTTGCAAGTCATTGCCACTAGAGGGCAAGAGAATGCATCTGAAGCACGTCCTAAAAAATCTCTGAAAAACCTGGTCGATTTTTCTCCCACAAAAGTCATCCACATATTTGGTGCAAATTATAACTTTATTGATTAAATGTTGCAATTAAATTACTGTCTAATAAGACGTACGTATCTATAATCTAACAACTTAGAATTATAAGTTGTGTAATTATAAATGTGGATGGATGGGTCATTTGAATGGACGAATGGATGAAGGAATTGCTGAAAGGAGGGAGGTACTTAATCAGACTTATGGATGCATCAATACACTTTGGCATTTTTTTTGCCAGCTACGATGGGTTTGGCTGGCTTAGCTCTGACCTTAACTCAGTTATTCACATTAAGATGAACTGGAATGCCAGCTGTGAGCCAGTGATTTCTTTCATAACATCAGTGTCCGACGACACAGCAATGTGTACAGCCAAATCTAGTGGAAAACATTATCCAAAGAGTGAACGCTGTTGTTACAACCCGTCATTTTGTTGTATGTATTGGGTGACCACGAGCTTGTGATTGATTGATTGATAGATAGATAGATAGATAGATAGATAGATAGATAGATAGATAGATAGATAGATAGATAGACTGTAAATACTTTTAATTAGTTTCAACTTTTTACTGAACAACATAATCTAATCTGAAACACAACTGATTGGATTGAACTACTACAGCTGTGGCAGTTTTAGATGTTTATCTCCGCTCTAATATATTACATAGATTGTTGTAGTTGTTGTTGTCCAACATTGGAGTTAGAAGCTATTGATGTGTAAAATCTCCAGCCATAGATTGCAGCCAGTCTTCGGCAGTAAGTGCAGCAGAGTGGTAGTAGAGTACTTACTCAATGTTACAGCAGAAGCATGAAAGGTGACGTCATTGCCATTCATAAGAATACCACCCAAATCTGATACTCTCTGTGATATACACGCATTCACATTTTCCAACGTCGTACTAAGATTACGGCTCTATTTATATTTCATATTACATTATTACTTTATATTAGATGATTACAGGATACTATATTATTGTTACAATAATTACTGGGAAATACCAACCATACAAATAGCGGTTATACTATATAGTAGACTACAGCCGTCGGGAAGCGTGCAAGGCTTTAAATAAAAATAGTCGTTTTTTTGGTCACTGTTACTTTACGTTTAATAGGATAGCCTACACACGCCTATCTATCAGCGTTTGGAGACTCCACTAAGAAGATCACGACGAGGTACGATATTTTCTCTATTCGTAGCATATATGGGCTGTTATATCTCTGTATTGGCACTGCAGCATGGGATGTCCCAAAAATACAATACTTTAATCAATTGAAACTAAATAAATAAACAAATACGGCAGAATAGTACCCCAGGTATTTGTAGTGACCTATTAGGGCATGTTTGCGGTTTGAGACGCAGCTGCATGCTTCATTGGGGATAGGTCACGAACAATAGATTATTCCTATAAATAAGTATATAAGTAATGTCGCATATTATTTTAGATTTCAGCTTTTGTATAAGTAACGTGTGTAGGACTTAGAGGGAGATCTGAAGGACTCGGGTCTCAGCTGAGCGGTCACAGTGGTCTCTCCGCAATGTTGCAGTGAGATTTGGGATGGCACGGTCGCAATCCCCTTCACTATTTTTTTTTATTCTCTCTCTCTCTCTTTTTTTTTTTTTTTTTTTTTTTTTTAGTTTTTTTTGCGCACGGAACAGGGGGAGTAGGGTCAGCCTTGTCTAGCAAATGAGAAAACGGGGAAGCGGTGAGTCCGACGGGGGGACATTTACGTCAACTACGCAATGTGAGCGTAAGAGAGAGAGAGAGTGAGATACGAAGGCAATACCGCCCTCCTTTAACTAGTGCGCCATTTCACTCAGTCTCACTGTGCAAGTGAAAAACGGGGAATAGAAAAAAAAAATACAAAGAGAACGAGTCCTTAAACAATCTTCTGAAAACTATCGGCTATGTCCAGCGCCCGGTTTTGGCAATATTTTCCCTGTACAACTATCTAAAGGTTGGCGCACTCTCATGGTTTTACCTCCCGTAGGATGGGATTAACTCTGTCCGGAAGATACATCTCACTGGTGCTTGCTGTTCAAATAGGTGAGTGTCAATCGTGCAATGACGTTTCGATCTTGCATTGTCTGTCCTTTTCGTCTCATTATCCCATTTAAGTAATTCGTGTACATTTAAGTACCGCCTGTCACAAGAAGAATGTATGCAATTCCTTTTGTACTCTGTTTGAATATATGCATAATGCGACAAATTGAAATACGGTCTGATTATCCACGTACAGTAGCTCTCCTTGGTGCATGCTTGAATGTGTTTATTTTATGTGATTATGGCAACGAAAAGGTTTCAAACATGAAGTATGCAGCTATTTATTTATAGTTGACTATGCACGGTGCGTATTTTCCATCGGCTGGTTTGGTAGTATTTCGTCCAGATTGACAAAAACGAGCAGCAATAAGCAGATCAGGTGTGGGACCGCCTGCTCCCTCGCATATGGGAGCCATAAATTATTAACACCCAATCCGAGGGGAAAAAAGCTTATACAAACTGACAAACACGTGAATGACGAAACGAAATGAAATAAATAGAATTTACATCATGCTTGTTAAATATTACATTTGATACATCCTTTATAGTTAATAATAATAATAATAATAATAATAATAATAATAATAACAGACAACATTATAACATTATATTAAACACAGCCAATTTGCTATATAAAATAGTTACTGAATGCAATAGAAAAACGTGCCTGAATTTTAGATTAGCCACGCGCTTTGTAAATTTGTGCTTTTTTATTTGTCTGATACACTTTTGATGATAATGCTATTAATCATGCAATAAGCCTACAGGTCTGAGTGTAGTCATATTACGGACTTACAGAAAGCAGGCTAACACCTATACAGACATAAGCGTATGACATCAGATTGAGACAGTGTGAATGCCCTCTAGATACCTGTATTTGTATGTGCATTTTTGGAAGATCAGGAGTAAACTGCAGCAGGACAGTAACCCAGTTGCAAGTACATTAATTCAGCAACCCTCTTCTTCTCCTCCACCTCCTCCTCCTCCTCCTCCGTCTCTTCCATCCTCCCTCCTTCACTCAGTTTCATGCTGCACTCGCTTTTACACCGGTGTGAATGTCGTGACCATCTATTTCAGCTGCCTCTATATATAGACCTGGAGTGAATGAAAGGCGTATTAAGATTAAATAGCGCAGTTCATATCAGCAGCCTAATTGCATGTTAGCGCAACGTGTTACACGGGCTACTACAAGGACATAAAAGAACAAAAGCCGCCTGGTAAGGAAATGCCTCCCCAGGACAAAGCATCGAGGCTTTTAGGAGGATCCAAACTGAGGTCAGCCTACTACATGAAACGACACTTGATCCGGTGGTCCGAAGGTTGATAACACAACAGGATCGTAGATAAGAATTAAGGAAAGACTCATTCTGGGTCAAATTCTTGGCATAGCCTGTATGGCCTATATTAATATTTAATTTGCTGCTCCAAAACAACTTAACAGTGATAACGACGTAAGGACTGTAAATAGCATACAACGTGTTGACAAACTAAGACCTTGGGTTGTGCACACACAGAAACCCAAATTTAGCATTGTTATTCCTTATTAAATAATTAATCGTTTTAATACAACTCGAAATCTAATAACAGCTTGACGTGTATGCGTTATCAGATAACTACAACACTGTGCATCGGCTACTCAAAACGCGAAATACCTCAAATTAAAACTGAAGGTACCTAAAATATCTTCCATTTAAATACGGAGACTACGTTCCGTTACTAAGGAAGTATTATCACTACACTAAGTGCTACCACTAATAACTAATTAAACATAAAAAAATAAAATTACCATTTAGCTTATTATAGCTTCCTATTTTGTTAGTTTTAAATATTCTTTTGTTATAACACAAAAAATAATGTTTATCCATTTCAGTATGCTCGTCATGTCAGTAACGATGGTTATATCCATTAGAGGAGCAAGGTTACAACTGCAATAGTCACACACGCTGGTGCAATTAACCAGTTATAACGCATGTCTGGTGGGGTCACGGGGAGAACATGCAAGTGTGGGATTGAATACAAAAGGGATTGAACCGGGGATCTCTGGAGGTTTGTGAGGCTACAATGCTATAATAATAATAATAATAATAATAATAATAATAATAATAATAATAATAATGAGTATATACACTGCTCAACAAAAATTAGGGATATTTCAATATTGTGTGCAGTATATATACTAAATATCTTTCTTAAGTAGCCAATGCCCATCCCTCACATATTACAAATACCGCAGAAACACACACCCCGGTTCCTCCCACCAACTGCATTACTTCATCTATCCACTATCCATTCTACACCACCACCACCTCCCCCGAGATGATGAAATGATTTCAGCACAGACAAAAATGGTATTGCAATACGGCCAGAGACAATCTAAATAGACTATGCTACTGGAATAGTACTAGCTACATTAAAAGAAAAAAGTGCAGATTTTAAAAAATCGTCCAATTATTTCAGATGTAAAAAGAAATCCGTGGGCATATGTCAATCAGAAAATGAAATTGGCTACAGCTGAGTTGTAGAGTTCTCCATGTCGAGAAATATGGAACACGCTGAACATTTAACATTAGACTTTACGTGCTCTGTCAGCTTTATCTAATCTCTATCCTCGTGTTACAGCATATTTGTTCCAAACGGTTGTAGCGGCGGGGAAATGTGACACCGTATTTAAGGGCTTCTCTAACTGCCTGCTTCAGCTTGGGGAGAAGATGGCCAAATATCCACAGGAGCTGGACGAGAAGCAGAACCTGCAAACCATTTGCATGTAAGGGCAACTTTAACAGTCATACATGTCAAAAACAGCAACAATTGTGCATCCACATGGATTTCTTGTTTAATTCATTCGTTGTTATTATTATTATTAGTAGTATTAGTAGTAGTAGTAGTATATCTAATCAACGAAGAGTGTCTATTTATTAATTTAGTTTTATTCTCCTTCCAAACGTCAGAATTATTTAGCCATTGGTTTTTATTTAAAAAGCTACTTGTGATAGAGATAGAGAGAGAGAGAGAGAGAGAGAGAGAGAGAGAGAGAGAGAGAGAGAGAGAGAGAGAGAGAGAGAGAG
>JAUZST010010117.1:0-12587 GCA_034779995.1 Parotocinclus haroldoi | reverse complement strand
ATACACACACACATACACACACACATACACACACACATACACACACACATACACACACACACACACACACACACACATACACACATACACACATACACACATACACACACACACATACACACACACACACACACACACACACACGCACATACACACGCACATACACACACACATACACACACACATACACACACACATACACACACACATAGTAGTGAGTGAGTGCAGACCAGTGTGCGGGGAAGATCGCACTATTAAGTGTTACGTTTAGGGTGCCTGTGTTCAAAGACTGAATTTACAAAAAAAAAAAAAAAAATCAAATGCAATATCCGAATTGTTCGATAAGAGATGTTCAAACTCTGAGGCTATACGGTATAAATAAGCTGCTCACTAAAATGAGAATGTTTCAAAAAGAATAAGAAGCGATAAAAAAAGGGGCGTTTGTTTACATTTCATTAAACAATTTATCAGAAAATCCAAAAAAAGTTGTTTGATTATGTAAAAGAGATGCAAACACAGTGATAGTGACTGAGTGGTAAGTAATATATTAATGTGGGTGAACAGAAGCATGTCAAACTGGACCAGAGTGCTCCCACATTGACTGGTCAGTAGGGTGTATGGTCACACAAGAGTGTCAAAACACACTGACTTGAGATCCTCTTCATTTTTTTGGTATTTTCTTCATTTTTTTTATGAGCAGATACTAATATTTCACAAAAATATTAGTAGAGAGAACATCAACGACGCATTAAAAAGCAGAATCCCAATTAAAACTTCATAAACCCAATTACTTATTTAACCTGATCCATCCATTGTTCTTATGGTTTAGAAATTGAACATATAATTAATGCTGACTTATATATCATAATTTAAGCCATACCTTAGTCGAAATAATCATTTATTTAGTTGAAATTTACCTGTGTGTGTTTGTCTTCTGCTTCTGACCAATGGCCAGCTAGTGCAAGTGTTCTTTCTTTCTTACAAATACATTTACATTTATCAGCTGTTAATAAACCAGTTAAACCTATACGTAATAAAAAAGCACATTTGCATTGTGAGTAAATACATTTTTCTTCATTCTTCTCAACAGCCAATCTGCTGACATTCACAAACCACACATGACATACTGTGTCACAGCTGTAATATGTGGTTTGTCAATGAACACTTTCGTGCTGGTGAACTAATTTGACATTGGTTCAGCAGAATGTGGCAAGCAAGCGAGGTGATTTCAGAGAGCTAGCTTTCTTAACAGCTTGTTACTGAAGTGATGCACCTCGATTTAAATAACATACCTTTGCTGGGAATCCAAAGGACTGAGACAGGCTTTGTTATGCAGTGCTAAAATGAAGTCATTTGCCCCTCACGCTTGATTCAAAGCGCTCTGCTGCTCATTTATATAAAGCTCCCTGTTAAATGGCATGAAAATCATTCATTAATGGATTAATGCTACGTATGAATACAGACAGTGTTAACAAAAGGAAAATTGACGCTAAATTAAGTTCATTCTGTTCAACCATAACATGTGGAGTTAAAGAAATGGGATAGAAATCCGTTTATATGCACTTAGTGAGCTGATAACTGCAGAAAATTAGCAAGTTTACATGCTACTTTGCGCTTGAATAAACAGATAAGAGGCATCCTCCAGGTTAACATGACTCGGGTAATAATCAGATTTCTACTTTTCAACCAGTCAATAATCTAAAAGAAATGTATTATGCTAACTTTACTAATTAAGTAATCAAGTTCTTCATTATCTCAAGTGTATACTGCATATGAGTCTCCACAGACAGTTTGACAGCCATTAAGCAGCTGCAGTTTTTCATTTCAGGGTTGCCAGAACCTACGAGTTTAAAAATGCAGAAACAAAAAAAAAAACAAAAACAACCCAATTCTATGGAAACTAATTTCAGAGTTGGTGAAGTCTAACAATAAGGGGACCTGGAAAACGTGTTGTGTTTTTGAGCATGAGCAGGAGGAGGAAACCGATTCAAAGTAAGAAAATCGTAGCATGCGTTTATGTGATCTGAGAAATCAGATTACTGGAATATAATCCAGCTCTCGCTATCAGATTTCTTGATTTATAGATTGGAGTATACTGTATACAAGACCGCTAAAATAATCGGATAACTGCAGAAATCTGACTATGATCAAATGATTAATTCTGAAGTGGGTCCTGTAAGTTGGGTAGAAATAATACACTTGCAACAAACACTTGCATACTAAACTAGGTCTTCAGACCCCTTTGTGTATCGGAGTCTAGACTCAGGAAATAAGACCCTTATCTTTAACTTTAACTTCCCCTTGTCAGAGGAATTTCAGCACCCAGAAATATCATTCTACTACCAAACTACTCTGGTTCGGATCCCACCTCTGGCAAGGTGAGCTTTGAGCTGTGCTTCTCACCGTTTCTCGGGTTTGACACCTGAGGTCTAGTGCAAGATAAACAAGGTGGAACAGCCAGGGGTTGTATGTGAGTAAAAGGTCCTCCTCGCTGGAGGATGTCTGAGTTACAGGGACCACTCAGTGATGGGGGCAGGGGTGCCCACGCCATAGTCACATACCGCAGCAATATTCGATTTAAGCTTGTTAGTTCCAAAACGCTTTAGTATCACTTTTCATTACACCAACGTATTTATCTCCGATTTGGGATTACCTGTAACGTACATGTACTGTAATTCAACATAAAAGCTGGAAGAGAGATAAACTCTTTCATATCCGACTGAATCATAGTCAGTAAAACCAAGGCCACCGGAATAAAATAAGAAGAAGAAGAAGAAGAGCATGAAGGGAGGGTTAGGGCAGCTGGGAGAGCGATATAGAGAATGTGGGGGTGGAAGGACGATGAGAGGACAGAATGAAATGAAGATGTCAAAATGAAGAGGAAGGAATTCCGCCAGAAAGCCATAAAACATCAATGCAAGGCCTGCTTTGCACCTGCAGAGGTTGTGACCTGCAGAAAGACGCTGCATGATATTACGAGGCAGCTTTTAGGAGCCTGTTTGACGTGTCAACCGATAGCTTTTGTACATTCAGAGCTGAGTGCTATAAATCAGCGTTTAGCCTATAAACGTGTGACGTGTGCACTGCTAAGTGAAAGTCTGCTAATACATTCCTAATCCCTCAGCATTCAGTAGAAGTCTTCATCTTCCTTTTGTAGCGTTTAAGGACACCAACCGTAGGATTATATACTCACATTTGACTTATAATCTTCGGACAATAGTTACAAAACTGCGTTTGATCCAGAAACTGTTTTTTTTGGCTCAATTGCTTACGCCTTGCCCTGCCATATGCAAATCACCCTGCATTCGTTCCCCTAACAAACATTTATAAGGCAGGTATATCTATATAGCACATATGTCAGCATATTGGGGGGTTATGGACCTTCTGATTGGCCATTTGCACTATACTCTCGATTCTGTTCACCTTCCACTTTGTAGGTCAGTTTTAAGCCAGTCCTATGAATGGAAGTTTGAGCAAACATGAGGAACCCAAACATGTGGAGATGGAGAGGTTTGTCCAAATGGCCATTTCTCTGTGACCATTTCCTTCGTTACACAAACCTTTCCCCATTCCTAAATGGGTTCTCTAACCTACAAGTCCCTGAAAAGGCAGAAATAACACGGACACCGAGACACACACATACTGAGACAGACACTAAGAAACCGTGACAGAGACACACACATACAGTGACACACAGATAGAGACAGATATAGACACACAGACACAGAGACACAGCAACAGAGACACACAGACAGACACCGAGACAGAGACAGAGTCAGATACAGACACACAGACACCAAGACAGTCACCAAGACAGACACAGCAACAGTCTTGGTGTCTGTGTGTCTTTGTTGCTGAGTCTCTGTGTCTCTGTCTAGGTGACTGAGACACACAGACACAGATACAGAAACACAGACACAGAGACAGATAGAGACACGCAGACACCAAGACAGACACACAGACAGACGCACAGGGACAGATACAGAAACACAGACACCGAGACAGAAACACAGTGACAGACACCGAGACAGACACCGAGACACAGCAACAGACGCAACAAACACAGCAACATACATTGAGACAGATATAGAAACACAGACACAAAGACACACAGACACCAGGACAGAGACACACAGACACAAAGAAACACCAATATCAAAAGCATCATTCAGTTTCATTAACATCGCCATTTAATTTCTTTAAATGTGATCTCCATTTAATGGGTTAAATAATTACCAAAATACCCAATACTGAAATTCCAATGTTATTGCAATGTTCCAATATGCAAAGTCCTAAAATACACTGCTCACAAAGATTAGGAGACACGTCATTATTTCATTCTCAAAATTTGTGAAGCATTAAAAAACGTTTTTGCTACAAGATGGCCTTAATGTGCCGTTTTCTCAAGCCGTTTGACTCAAAATGCCATACTCGATACAGTCCCAGCGCAAATGTTACCACAACACACAAAGTCTCAACTGCTGTGACATTTATCTCGAATACGATACAAACAGGAGCACTTGAATTCGTCTACTAACATTATGAAAGGATCTAAAAATTGGCTCGGATTTGTACGTGGGGTGGGTGGCATGAGATTTCATGCATTAAAAATACGCTGTGAGGCATTTCTGTTCAGTCCCTGACCACGTCCTCAAAACATCAGAGTAAAAATAAACACAACGCTTTAGCTGTTCCTTCACACACTCCAAACTCAGTCAGTCTAGGAAAAGCAAACCTTCCACAATCACACTCTGTACTTCTAAAGCTCTAAGTAATGCTGATAATTCACACGCTCGTAACACGTTCAGTACGGCTCGAGTCACAGAAACACTCGTTTGCAATTATGACCACTCTAGGACCACCGGCTTAAGCAAGAAGGAGTTCAAGTCTTTACAGTCGTGAAGTTATAGGTGGCAGCTAACACGCAGAGGAGAAGCTCAGACGAGAGCTCACTCATTCCTCGTCACTTGAGGCTGATTTCATAGTTACTTTTCATTGTCCAACTCTGTTCTCTCCATAAAGGATACAACCGTTTCACCCTCGGCTGCTGTTTGTAATTTTGGTGTTGTGTTTGAGCCGCATATTAAAAGACTGGCTAGAGCTGCCTTTTTGTCATCCAAGTAATATCTCACGTATCCGCCCCCATTTGCCCACCTGGATGGGCTACCATCTAGGTCACTGCGCTGCTTTCAAACAGTCCAAAGTTCAGCTGCTAGGATTCGAACTGGCACCAATCGATGTGAGCACGTCAGCCCTGTTTTAGAGTGGCTTCACTGGCTCCCCATTACTATGCGTATTCACTATAAGATCATTCTTCTGACCTTTAAAGCTCTTCAAGACCTGGGTCCTGTCTACCTTTCTGACCTTCTAATTTGGTATTATCCAGCCAGGAGTCTCAGATCAGCCGATGCTAGACTTCTGGTCGTCCCTAGGTCTAGATTGTTTAGTGTTGCTGCCCCTTTTCTCCGGAACTGTCTTCCTCTTTCCTTGCTCTCTACTACGTCTCTTTCTAACTTCAAAACCTCTTTGAAAACACATCTTTTTCTATTACATTTTTCTTCCTCTTCATCATCTTTACCTGTGTAACTGTTCGTATTGCTTATGAAATCCTATTGTAAAGCGACCTTTGTGGGTTTGTATAAAGGTGCTATATAAGTACAACTTATTATTATTATTATTAATAACTTATTATTATTATCATCATCTATATTGAACAACATAAGGCATTATGTAAAAGCAGTACTCAAAGGCTGCACATAATATGGTTATATCCTGTCTAAACTCACCTGGGTTTTTTCCTTTTTGCCATTCTTATATCAGGTCAAAACAGGCGTCATCTTTTCAGACATGAGACTGTGCAGTAAATAAAAATGACCCTTATGATGATACTACATTCATGATTACCTCACCTTACTCCTTACAGTATGTATACCAAATCCCATCCATGATCTCGAATGACATTACTGTTTCTCATCAAGTACACAAAGTCACCACACTCACTTTGGGAGGCTTGAAGGGGTAGTCTGGAGTGAAGGCGATGTCCAGGAAGAAAACGCCTCCCTCATACACGGATCCTGGAGGACCTAAGATGGTGGACCTCCACTCGTAGATGTTGTCTCCTTTTGGGCCAGCACTGAAAAAGACGACAAATGGCGAATTTACACAAAACAGTTCAAGTACTCAAAAAGCGGCTTAGACTGATTTTTTTTTCTGCAACTAAAATTGTTGCAAATGAAGACAACATTGAACATTCTGATTATTAAACTAAAAATCTAATCTTATGAGCCCTGTATAATTTGTTGTTTGCACTGTGCAGTCCCACAGACTCTACCTCATTCGATGTATTATTGTTATTATCCTCAAAGGTAAGGATTCAGAATTAAATAAGGTATGGCAGATAACTGAACTGAAAGCTGGGCAATACAAAAACGGAGACTGTGCACGATTCAAATGTCTCCACTACCTGCCTAAACAGAACAGAGTGCTCACGGTTATAGAGATCACGCATTGTACGGCTTGCGCTGAAAACGTTGGCATGACGCCGCAAAGTGATTTTACAACCAGACTCTATTCACCACTTTAGCTCGTGCTTTCCCAGACAGACGCACAGGATTAACCGATAATGGCCCAGTGCGCGTGTTTATTTGGCAACACAAAAACATGGAGTAGGTGGTGAAAAACTTATCAGTTACATAGAACTGGTTTGGATACTTGCAAAATATGGAACTACAAGACTGGCCACAGCTGGTGGAAACACAGGAAGCGCCCCAAAAAGTACAACGAAAGACAGAACAGGCAGAATAAAACAATACAAACAAGGCCATAAAACAAATCAGCCAAAGACAAAACAAACAATATGATCAACAACTAGGGTTTTAGCTGATTCCTATAATGAGTTCCTCATTACTACTTACCATGTTGTACATTACACCCCAAGTGACATGCACAAAATGCAGCGAGATGTTTCAATCCAAAACATTCTTTACACTTCTAAACAGTCTGAACAGACCTCAAACCATATGTGTTATAAATTTTAAAAACTGGATTCATTTCATGACTTATTACCATTATTCATGGACACTATTCAAGTTGGTCTTAAAAAAGGTCTTTTGTGGAGCCAGATTTTTTTTTAAATGAAACATCCCCAATAAAATATCCCCTAATTTTTGTGAGCGGTGTTTTTTTTTTTTTTCCTATTGCTGTTTCCAGTCCAACATGAAAAATAATTGTGATCATACGGTGGATCGTGATCCAGTCTAAAGAATTTGGTAACGATGTTCTCCCAGATTGCTCACTCCTAATTAAATGCGTTAGTACATTTGATCGGATTCACGACCTGGCTGTGACTTTGGAAAAATAATACACGGACTTAACATTTACAATCGCAGCGCTTGGCAGAAGCCTACATTCAGAACAACCTACAATTAAGCTGAGCAGTTAAAGGTTAAGTGCACTGCTCAAGAACCCAAGAGGGGCAGCTTTGTGGAGCCGGGACTCTCAACCTTTCTAGTAGTAGTCAAACATTCCTCCTCTGTTATTTGCATGTTATTTTCATTCAGCAGTTTAAAATCATTTTAGAGATATACAGGGATATTGGAGAGAAATGCAAGAGCAAGGCAGAGATAGGATTAGTGGGTGAGGGAAAGTAAGAAGAACAGACAGCGACCCACAGATCGCTCTAAAGCGCTCCTGTAAACAAACCGGCTCATTCGCTACACTGAAAATCTCGTTATCCACACGCTGCTAGGGTTTCTTTATGTTCAGCCAAACAAGAACTCTTAAGAGCTTAATCTTCTACACTCTGACCCACAGTTCAAGTTCAGCTTGTTTACATTGTGCAGACAACGTCTAGGAGCTTTAAGAGCAGAGTCTATATACCAAAGAGCAGCAGCGGCAAAGAAAAAAAAAAACAAAAAAACTGTGGGATGCATAAAGGAGCAGCTTTGAGAGCTTCCTTAAATGAGGATGATTAAATTAAAGGGTCTTTGCCTAGGAAGCAGTAAGGAACTTTAGAAGCACAGTGTACAATTTATTTAGACCATAATACTTTATGATCTCGCGCATAAAAAGCCCAGTTCCATAAATAAAGTGGACAGTAGGTGTCCAGGGGACCTGTGAGAACCGGCTCGTGTTCAGACCAAGCACTACGGAACAGGATATGAGTGTTATTTACGTCGCATCTATTGTGTAAAGTCCGTCTGCTCTGGGATATCACTGGTTTAACAGTGTGTGCGTGTCTAAGTAAGTGCAAGCAGGACTAGCAAATAACTTATTTTGCATTTAATTTTTATTGAATGTCATATGCAGTGAACTTACATCCAATTTTAGTGGACTGTGGGGCAAAACCGGAGCACCTGGAGTAAAACCAGGCAAACACAGATGGACATGAGCAGAGAGCACAAGACCAAGGTCAGATTGAACTTGGTATCTCTGGGGCTGAGAGGCGGCTGGGTTAACCACACGTGCCACTGTGCTGCTCGGGACTGGCAAACAACATAACATCATGGTTTTTCAAAAACACCTCAAGATACCGTGTCAATATTAGTTACATGCTAGTAAAAAACATTTATTGTGGCAATTAATGTGATCTCACTGTTCCGGCAGATGGTGGAGACGATTGGATCGAAACTCACCAAAAGTAAATCTGACTCACTGAAAATAAGGCTCAGTGTGAGACTAGCGCCTGACAAACATGTTTCCAATAACGGTTTCCTTCTTATGTACTTCAAGGTGTCTTTTCCATTTCCCAGTCCAAACTGCGCTATGCTGCTGGTCTCGAAATATACTGCTAAAAAAAATGAAGGGAACACTTGTGTTATGATTTGTGGTAGGACCCAAAGTAATCCCACGGCATGTAATAATAATGTGAAAATAATATATAAACAAACTAAAAGGGGGAAAAGGCAGAGAAAAAGCTCCCAAACATAAGAAAAGCAAGATGAAAAAGGGTGTGCCGTTGTGTTGCCTCCCGGAGTGGGAGTAGCACGCGAACGGATCGCGCAAGACGCCGTAACGCATAAGGACGACCGTGCAGTAAGCATGATAGAGGCAAAGAGTCGCGAGGCAAAGAGGGACTCTGGAATGCGAGGGCGAGCAAATGCGAATGCGAATAAATCACGGAAGACACCAAAGCTCTGAAAAGACGGGCATTTGAGCTCAGGCGCGCATGTAGCGCGAGTAAGTCAAGAAGGGGCGTATCTCAATCAGAGTGTGCAGGAGTGAGACTCCTTAGGTGCCGAGGACGAAAGAGCGTGAGCTCAGGCGTGCGAAGAGTGCACTAGTACAGACGGGCACCTCAGGGGTTTCCCCATATGCGTCCTTCGGCACTATAAGCCCCAGGACGTAACCAGCTGACCATAACAATCGCAACGGTGTCGAATTGTGCACGCCGGTGGTCGTGTGCCCTGATGGAACGAGTGTGACGGCCTGGCAACAAACAACGCTAAAACCCGCCCTTAAGTAACGGGGAAAGCAGATGTTCCTAATCAGGTCCTAAATTAAGCACCAGATATAAACCGCCTCGCCAATTGCTCTGTAACGACAATCGGCGAGGACGGCGGACGCTCTGGGGTGAGAGGTAGGAGCCCTAACAACTTGGAGTTACATTGTGTTGTTTAAGTGTTCCCTTGATTGTTTTTGATCAGTGTATATACAAAAACATGAATTATTTAGATATTTGAAAAAAAGACAAGATAAAAACTGGGGACAGGTAGAAGAAGAGACAGAAACATGCAGTGTGTGACAGCATGCGTTAGGAACATGTCGGGAAATCTGGTCCAGTGTTACACAGGAGTGTGTGTAAGTATTTCACACAGTACTTTTTTTGTATTTCAGGTCTTAGGATCAGGCTTTCAGAAGAGTGAATCCTCAGACAGCTGCATCTTGCCCTCTTCACCTCTGACACGACTTGTTCCTTAGGGGCGCCCTGCAAATGTTTATAGGCCAAGTGGATAAGAGTTACCGAGAGCTTCGTCAGATGGTCCCACAGAGCTCTCCAGATCTCTGTTACTGACCACATCTATTTCATAGACAGCACATCTGGAGTTGCTTTGAGACGGCAGGCACCACATCTCTCTTTTCCTTTCTTTGGTGGTCGTGTTCTCTTATAAACAAGCACAGATTGGACTTGGGTCCAGATACTGTGTGGTTTCTTGCCAACGTAAATGTAGGTATTGAGACTATGGTTATATCCAGACTTTCACTAATTTGAATGAAATGTAACTTAAAGTGGCTTTAACGTCAGACATTGTTGCCACACAGCTTTAAAGAGACATCGGTTTCGAATTAAAACAAACTAATTTTTGACAAGAGTTGACAGTGAAGAGGAAAAACTCCCTGGCATGCATAAAAAAGACAACTTTGACTGGCTTATCCAGATTGGCTGCTATAGCAACAACGCAGGAGTGTCTAGCCAGTCAGAGAGTCCACAATGGGTTACGCTTTATATGAATCAATCGTATTGTTTCCGCCTTTAATTTGCACTGGCACTCTTGCCTGGAGGGTGCAAACCCACATTTGGCTATATTTGGCTATATTTCAATAAATTATAATAATAATACTAATATAATATAATAATATTTAATTTTGATTTAACAAATTGATTTCTCTACAAAGACAGAAGACATGTCACATCATCACTCCAGGCTGAGGCACTATATCATACCAGCGGTTATCCAGCTCTGTAACATGATTTTCTTATAACAGGTGCAAACATGAGGGTCTAACATGACAAGCCAAATCTGAGCAGATTCCAACAACATGCGGTTTGCACGTGAAAAGGCCAATTCAGGTGTGATTTTGAGCATTCAGATGGCATAATATCTGTCCAGTGTACATCCAATTTGAGCCGACTGTCCTATTGTCCTAGTGTGTATATATATATATATATATATAGTTAAGAGTCTAGTTAAGATTTATTTATATAGCACTTTTTTATACAAGGAGCATTGTCTAAAAGCAGCCAATCCCAAATTGGAAAGTGGAACTATGGCTAAAACCTTATATATAATCTTATAAACGAAACATATACGCATGAATCATCGGTTTAAAAACAATAATGAGTGTATTTGTGACTGATGCCAAACTGTCTCTCCTAGTCTCAATGCTGTACACTAAACTGCTCACAAGAATTAGGGGGCATTTATTTACGGGATATTTCATTTTTGCGAGTATACTTCAATCATGACTTACCCTGGCTGTTATTTTCAGACACAGAAAAGGAAAGTTTTGTTTAAACACCCCAAGAGATTTGGGTCAGAATGTGAATATTCAGAAACATTTTCCAAGAATTATAGCAACAATCTCTCTTTCTCACTCTTTCATTTTGGTAAAGAGGAAGTGCAACAGAGGATTCTCATCATTACTAACTGAGGGAGTTGGTGCATAGCGCAGCTAAGCTGAAAGCCATTTCCGACCCTCCTACACACAGGCCTTTCTTTCTTTGCCTTATTCTAACATGTGATCAGACAATCACACAATCCATTACCCAGGTAATAGCCTAGAAGGGAATGAAAGGAAGATCATTAAATGAGGCCTTTAGTATGGTTTGTTCATATCGTCGCAATCTCTATAAGAAGCAACGCAAAGTGAGTACGAGAGGGGAAATGAGACAGCGGCAGGAAAAGTGAGAGCGCTTTTGTGAAATCGAACAGACAGCTGCAGTCCTGGCTGCGTTCCGGTTCTCACCAGCCACAATAAACACGCTGTCATTTAAATCTCGCATGTGTGCGTGTGTTGACAAAGGTAGATCCCCGACTCTATTACATCTATAACAAGTTACACAATCTGAATAGTTACAGTGTAGAGTACATAATCTACACTGGTGGGCCATTATACTGCATTACCTTATCTCCCAAGTACTAATTACTAAGATTAGTGAATACTAATACTAATACTAATCCCCATTTCACGATGACTCGACATACGATTTTGACCTTACAGTGGGAATCAGATAATAAACGTATATAGAGACTCAGAAACTGTACAATGTTATTACAATTTTCACCGTCATGGTGGCGCATTAATCTTTTGTTTGTTTTTCCATTTTCAATACAGTATTCAATAAATGACATAGCATATTCGGTACTTCAGTGCTGTTACTGCAGTATATAAATGGCACCCTACAATACTCTCCTGCATTCGGCAGCGCGTGGCGTCGGGAGTCACGTATTAGGATTGGTGAACGCTGGAAAATGTGGTGAGGAGACGCAGTGGATGTGTTTGAAATCTTTTTATTATAGGCTGCATTGTGGTGTACAGTGTTCCCTCGCCACTTTGCGGTTCACCTTTTGAGGACTCGGTGCATTGCGGGTTGTCAAAAAATATCAATGGAAAATATATCGCAGATTTTTGCTGAACTTTTACATATAATAATAATAAAAAAAAAAAAAAATCACAAAATTTATAAATATATATTTAAAATTTGAATTCTAACAATAAAGGAATGTTATAAATTAGTATTAAAAGGATTTACAGTAAATGGCTGTTGTGTAGGATATGACGTGCTGGAAGCTCGGTAGGGACGGAGCATGTGTGATACGAGAGTGATGTATGGAGTGTTAAGTAAAGAGAACGTTCCATTACTTCAG
>JAUZST010010116.1:0-12587 GCA_034779995.1 Parotocinclus haroldoi | reverse complement strand
GTGTGTGTGTGTGTGTGTGTGTGTGTGTGTGTGTGTGTGTGTGTGTGTGTGTGTGTGTGTGTGTGTGTGTATGCGCAGGGGGAGGATTTTAGAGAGAGAGAGAGAAAGAGAAAGAGAAAGAGAGAGAGAGAGAGAGAGAGAGAGAGAAAGTGAGAGAGGGGACTGATTTATTGTTAAGACTTATTTATAATTACAGAACGTGGTTTGCCATGTGAATCGTGATTTGTGTATTTATCCCAGACTACACATGGAACGCCTCATGGATAATTACACTGGCTACAGAATAATTACAACAATATAGTATACTGGCTTTATATGTGATTGAACAGATCACGTTTTTGGAAATGGGAGCTGGCAGAAAAAGAAGTCGCTCTGTTGTTTGGCAGCACTATTCCATCATTAGTCAGTCTGGTGAAATCAAAATCTAACAGAGCGTCATGCTCTGGAAGATGGAGTGAGCCAAAAGTATTTAACTTTCCTACCACTGCAGCCAATCAGAGCCCTCTGCACTGTTATTATTAACATTTTATAATATTACTCTTTTTTAAAAAATCATTACTTTTCACCTTTGACAAAATATCTGTCAAAATTCTACATTTACATTTATGGCATTTAGCAGATGCCCTTATCCAGAATGACTTACAACTGACACAGTCTTACAATTCAAGCAATCATGGGTTAAGCGCCTTGCTTAAGGACCCAACTGTGGCAGGATTTAAACCCTGGACCACCAGGTCCAGAGTCCAGTACCTTAATTGCTAGGCTACCGCAGTCCCTATGTGGAAGTGTTCATCCAATGATCATTATATTTAATTAATATTGGCTTTTAAAGAAAATAAACAAGCAATATACACAAATGGATTAAGAAATATTTTGTCACATGAAAACAGTTGTATTTTTCCATGCTCAGTTGATATCCATAAATTGAAGTTTGGGCACCCATGGTCCACTGAAACTGTAGTAGGTTTTCTAAACGGTAACTACTTTAAAAGACATCTACACTAACAAACTTAACTCTGAAATAATCCTGAAAATTCTAATGTACTGTATACAGTCAAACACAATGGCAAAAATGAAACCAACTTTAGTATCCGAACTTTCCCAGATGTATCCGGAAGTCTAAGAATTTAACTGATTTGTTAATGGTTGCATTTTAAAGTTTGATTCTTTGTTTTGTAGGTTTCTTTAGCTTAAAACTTAAAACCTAACCTGCAAGCATGTAATGAACTGTTGTCCCGTCTGCTGTGTTCATATGGTGACGATGACATGTCAGCAATATGTTCAAAGCATATTCTTGCCATATAGAAGCACTTTGTAGTTATATAATTACAGCCTGTAGTTCATCTCATTTCTCTACATACTTTTGTTAGTCCCCTTTACTCTATTCTCTAATGGTCAGCACAGATCCACCACCCAAATAGGGCCTGATCTGTGGTGGTCATGCAGGAGTCCTGATCATTACAGAACAGAGTAACGGGCATGAACAAAGCAAGTAAAGATATAGAACTACAAAGTGCTTCTTTGAAAAACTGATCAAATGGACAGTCGGTGTAGAAACAATGAGATGGCAATAATGATATTCCTGTTCGGTATATATGGCTATATCACTGGCTTACATCTGTTTCCTTATTTCCCTTCAGTATGCTACACCTAGAATAAACATCACAGTTCAATAAATAAGTTCAGAATTTCCCCCTGTGATTAAACAAGTCCTTCGTGTTTCCTGCTGAAAAAGAGCACTGTCTCTGTACCTTTAATGTAGGGCAGTCATGTATCAATATTATGTTTGATTGTCAGTGTTGTACTACTTTTCTCATAGCACTGCAGGGTCTCATCAGCCCAGGTGCCAGTACATCAGTGCATCCTATATTCTTGCGTAGAAAGTATACTTACTGCGATTGGGCAGTGCATGTAACTGACAGCGACTGTCAACTGCCACACTCAACATGGCTACTTCATTATTTCCTTTTGTGGGTTTGCTTTTGGGGGCATCGGGCAGGAAAGCCAGATCTGTCACCACAATGCCATGAGATTCCTGTACATAGTACAGTTTCTGCAAGGGATTTAACAGAGTATTCATATTTAAGAACTGATTAGTATTACTTATAAAGGATTACCGTTAATGCATCTGTACATACCTGCAGAGAGAAGGCAATATAGATGGCTACTGATCCTGTGACTGTGCCAAGGCCAAGAAAGGTACCCGAGTCACTTAAGACACGAGGCAAAGAATCAAAAGTCAGATGTCATCGTAACACACCAGATATAATGAATCAAATGAGGAAGGTCTCTGTTCCCACCTCACACCCAAACAGGAGATCACTTCATTGCCACATGGTTTAGTGAGCAGGGGCAAAAAACTCCTTCCATCCCACTTGGTGAGGTAGCACGGTGGTGGCTTGCGCTCTCGTTTGTGGGGAATCTGGACAGTGTAAAGCCTTATTGTATCTTTTTGGTCCTCAACCTTTGCAAATCTATAAATAACAAAGGAATGCAAGTAAGATAAGTTTGAGATCTGCTCATAAAAGCAAAACACATTCAGCGTGTTTGGATGTATATGGTGAACCAAAAACTGCTACAGTGGCACCTCGGTTTTCAACTAAAGCGTTTGTTTCTTTTGAGCACTTAATTTCTTTTATTTTTTGCCATTTACTCACTTGAATTGTTGTTTTTCTTACAGTTTTTTCCTCATCAAACCGATTCGAAATTTGACAGGTTGTGAAGCGGTCGAGTACTGAGTTATGACTGTCCTTGCAGTACCACTGAGTAGTGTTTTTTTAACTGGAAGCCCCCTGGAGTATTAAAAAGGCTCACACTCCCCTTACAAGCAGCAGTTCACTCCGAGAATTAAAAAAAAAAAAAAAAAAAAAAAAAAACTGTTCCCACATTAAGCTTTTTTTAAATTTGTGATCAATTTCCAATGCAGTGTCAGC
The DNA here is from genome assembly GCA_034779995.1 of Parotocinclus haroldoi. NCBI lineage: Eukaryota > Metazoa > Chordata > Actinopteri > Siluriformes > Loricariidae > Parotocinclus > Parotocinclus haroldoi. The sequence goes on along the minus strand of JAUZST010010116.1, from coordinate 9,654 downwards.
CTCAGGAAGACAGCTGGCACTAATTTTAGATGCATGTCATGTGCCCCGATGACAGACTATAAAAAAAATAAATGTGTTATGTGCAATGTGTGCTACAAAGTGATGACACCATGACTCATAAGATGTTACTTAAGGCTTATTTTCAGTTTGAGTACTATTCAGTAAGGCAGCTGCCCTCTGAACAGAGTGCACTGGAACATTTGAGCTAGAAGAGCTGATTTTTGGAGAATGGAAACCTGGAGCAGCTCACCGACAGGACTGGTAGCGATACATCTTCTCGGTGATATGGGTCATGTTGTCATGCCAACGTAAACCCAGCATCAGCTGATCACCGGTCCACACGTTACAGGTAAAATCTCGACCCACTGTCACAATGTGCTGAGTAAAACACGGACATATTGCATTAGTGGCACACCAATGGCAGGTTCATGTATTATTAATGAACTAGACACCATCTGCATGTACGGTCCCGATTAGCACATCAATACCTTGTTATCAGGGCTGATATCTAAATCCTCCATTTCATCTTGGTGGGCTTTGAAGTTCAACTTCTCCTTCAAGGATGGATACTGAAAGAGGAAGAATGCATGCTTGATGTTAATAAGCAGCAATCAGCTCAAGTGACTCAGGACGCGTCTCTGAATGCTTACCTCCCACACTCTCAAATACCCATCGGCTCCTCCAGTGAGAAGAAGCTTCAGGTCAGGGCTGAAACGCACACATTTCTGCAACGGGTCCTGAGGACTGAGGTCCGACTGCACTTGTCCAATGTTCTCCACTAAAATCTGCACGGATTCATCCTTCATCTGGGAAACATCACCGCCTCCATTCTGGCTTTTCCCACCTCTCCTCCTGGTACCTTTCTGTTCCCCAGCACCTACACCAAGAAACAGCAAAGAGATTTTTACATTTAGTAAAAATTTTGCCTGGAACAGTGACCCATGGTGGTTACCGATTTCACCTCATAGCTCCAGAAGCATCCTAGGATGGGATTACAATTAATTGGAACCTCAGTACAGAAATTTGATATTATTGGTAAACTATAGTTACAGAAATAAGCTCCCTGAACTTAAAAAAAACACCTTGCATATTCAAGGCAACTTAGCATATATTTACATTTATGGTATTTAGCAGACGCCCTTATACAGAGCGACTTACAACTGGTAGAGTCTTGCAATTCAAACAATGGTGGGTTAAGGGTCTTGCTTAACGACCCAACTGTGGCAGCTTTGCAGCTTGGGATTTAAATTGGGATTTTATTCAGGTCCGGAGTCCAGTACCTTAACCGCTAGGCTACCGCAGCAGTTCCAGTCTACAGGAAGTTCTCATCATAATTGTGGCTGAAATACAAAACTGACAGTAAGCGAATGCTAAGATTAAAAACTGATATGCTTCCAAGCAAGAATTGCTTCTAGAACGCCGGTCCTTTAGAACCAATTTGAGAAAGAACGCTCCACAGGAAACTGCATACCATGACGAGCAAAGTGGCACGCAAGTCTTATCTGCTAAAAGTTGCCAATTCACAGAGAGCGAAAAGACATTATCTCACAGAGTTTTAGAAAATTATGATTTTTAGAACCTGTATGACTGACACGTGTGACTGACTGGCATTATGACTGACTGGGTACCCACACAATGCGTGATAAATTGCCTCTCTCTTAGCTTGTTGTCATTTACGTTTAAATTTTACAATTTCTTTACATTTATTTCCTTTTTTTTTTTACTAACCGTCCTTTGCAGCGCCTGATCGTCCCTCTTTAGGTGCTCGCTGCCTGAAACGCATGACACTGCAGTTGCCATCTTGCCCAGCAGCAATCACATCTTCTCCTAATGCCACGTTCATAGTAGCGGATGATCCTGTGTCGTGGGAGTGTAGCAGCGTAGCAATGTGCTGGCTGCCCACCAACTCTAAACTCAGGAAATGCTGTGGACACAAAATAACTGTTGGCAACAAGATGATTTTTGCAATTTTTAGCAATTTTTTTATATCTCACAAACTACAGGGTGAGTCAAAAGTCACAGATCACATCGCATGCTGCATCATGGACTCTTGGCAAATGCTGCCAAAACCATTGTTGAGGATTCTTCGGTTTGGCTATGAGGGATGCAGCAGTGCTTTGAGTTCTTTTTTAACATCTAGGTCACCTATGGAGGATGGGTCCCATTTAGAGTCTTGGTCCTTTCAAGGTTTCTTCGTTCTACTTTCAAAGAGTTAGAGGCTTATTCAATTTGGGATTGGCCTTTTAAGATAAGATTGAGATAAGATTGTAAAGCTGCTTTGAGACAATGCTCCATTGTAAAAAGTGCTATATAAATAAATTTGAATTGAATTGAAATGATGTAGATAACTGATACATATTTCTATATATGCTATACGTAATGATATCGCAGTATAGTGGAATAAAAAAAACTATAGGTGATAGGAAAATTCTAGATTTGGAATTAAAATAAAGGGTAGCAATACAGCTAGAAAGATAGATTCATTTTTGGTACAAAAGAAAGCTCAAACACTCACCACCCCATTCTTAATTCCTGTTTTAGATGCTCCACCTCCTCCAGCAGTAATGATGAAGCCAGTTTTAGGGTCGACTTTAATGGCGTATAGAGGAAAGGGAGCACGATACAAGTCTGGAACCTTTCGTTTGCCCATGATGCCCTCTTTGTAATCACTGAACTATCACAGTGAATTTTTGTTCTGGGGAAAAGAAATACAATGTCGAAGCAACAAACAGCTATGTTAGAGAACAAGGTTATGAATAGAGATCTGCTGAAATTCCAGCCACTGTTTGGCAGAAAAAGGTTAAATAGATTTAATATCAAATGTTGAATTCTAACATTTAATCCTTAAAATTTTTATTATGTCACTTTAGTAGAACTAAGGGTCCTATGTGAAGCCCTGAAAAACAACCGCACATCGTTATCCATCCTCCATCAAACTTTACAGTTGGCACAATGAGGTCAGGCAGGTCTCGTTCTCCACGTCACCTCTGCCACAGTTAGGTCCCTGATCAAGGTCCTTAACCCACAATTGTTTGGATTGCAAGACTGTACTAATTGTAAGTCACTCTGGATAATGTAACGTAAATGCAAATATACAAAAGCGCTCCACCATCTAAGGCTTGGACTTGTACATGGTAATCTAAGGCTTATATGCAGCTGCAATGGAAACCCATGCCATGAACTTTCTGTTGCTTCCTTTTTGTGCTAATCTTAATGCTCAGTTGATACTGATATGCACTAGTATGCACCAAATATCTTGGCAACACTTTGTGATTTTTAATGTTATCAGCCACTTTGTAGTAGAGCTACTGTGGTTCCTAAGCGCTTCCACGTTTCAATAATACCACACAGTGGACCGGGGAACATCTTGGTGAGAAAAATGTCCTAAACTAACTTCTTGCAATTGTGGCATCCTATTACAACCACATGCTTGAATTCACAACAACTTATTATTTCAGAAATGTTTGTAAAGGCAGACTGCAATGGCTAGGTGCTGAATTTTAGACATATGTGGCAATGAGACTAAATCAAACACCTAAAGTTAATGATTAAGTACTTTTGTCCATAAAGTGTCAGTGCACAATGGTTACACGTATTTTGAATGACTCCGTATGGATTGCTGTTACAAGCAACCGCTAGATATAGAAAGCCTTTTCAGTGGATCCTGACTTGTACTGTGTATTTAACAGCTTAATAATGAACAAGTCAGAGCTTTAAACTGTGTTAAAGCTTTTTTCCAAATATTGTCACACTGACGTGTGGCTGCATAGTGTGCGGAGTATGCACAAGTGTACGGCACACTGTGACTTTCCTCCATCATAGTGCTTGGCAATGGATACGCACGGCTGATGTAATTCTATTCCATGATGACTGAGACTGAGAATAATAACGATATGCTACGTTTAAATTTCGCACAATATAAATCATCCAGAGATTACCTAATTAGTGCCTGTTAGCCAGCTAGCATTAACCAAGATAATCCACAAAGCCGGGTTAAAGCCCTGTTTCTCCGTGTACTAGCTCCTACCTCTGTACGAACACTCTTTTCAAAAGGTAAAAATATGTTTTTATAAACCATATATGAAATGTCATTGCAGCTTCGGTACAACAAACGAAATATAAACATCTGGACACTTCCTTACCTACACGTCAGCAGCCCATAGCCTGAGCGTGCACGTCCGCTATTTGTTGCGCTCACCCAGTTACCGTGATGTGTAGAATAAACGCGCAAAAATACATAAATCGTAATGTGTAGTATATTTATACTATACTATACTATACTATACTATACTATACTATACTATACTATACTATACTATACTGTCAAGGAATTCATCTACTATAGTAAATTTTAACTAAATACTTACAAACAAGCATACTTGTATTTACAATACAAGTTCATGTAATTATTCATTTGTTCATTCATTTAATTATCCATTTAATTCAAGTCAGGGTCACAGGAATAATAATAATAATAATAATAATAATAATAATAATAATAATAATAATAATAATAATAATAAATTGCATAAATTATTAAATAAATATTAAAATAATAAAATGCATTTCATTTAACTATTTGAAATCACACTATAATAATAATAATTATTATTATTTCATTTTTATTTTTTTATTATTATTATTATATTTTTTTAATTATCTCACAATAAAAAGCACTATATAAATAAGTAGTACAATGCAATTCATTTAACTATTTGAAATCACACTATAATAATAATAATAATAATAATAATAATAATAATAATAATAATTGCACTCTTACTTCACACCTTTAGAGATTCCTGGGTACTGACAATAGCAAAATAATAATAAAAACAACAACAATAATAATGATAATAATAAAGAGGGTCCTCTGGTTTGATAAGTTCTGTTTTTTTTTACATGGATAGTTGGGTACATGTGCACTGCTTACCTGGGACAGTGCTGGAACCAGGAAACACTGCGGAGAGAAGGCATGCTGGTTGATGGAGTGAAATGCTCTGGGTAATGTTCTGACGAGGGTTACTAATCCTTCCCCATTGGGGAAGGTATTCCGAAATGCCTATACATTTAGCAATACTTAGATATATTTACTTATATATACTTTTTACTGTTAATGGAACTTTGACCCAATATAAATATTTCCCATATATCTTTTGAAATTAGATTTTAAAACCCAGGTAACTGGACAGTGTGGACTAATCCTGAAACACAGTCCTTGCTGTGGTTCTTCTTGCATTCATAGTCATTGTTTCCTCTTGAATTCCCCAGAGATTATATTTTGTCACATAAACAAAATATTGCTGTCATTATAGTGCAGCTAGACCAGTATTACACTCAGTACTCATTCACAACATATACCATCTAAAAAAATTTTAATGTCAAGTCATACAGTTGGGCAAAATAGTATTTAGTCAGCCACTGATTGTGCAAGTTCTCCTACTTAGAAAGACGAGAGAAATACGTAATTTTCATCATAGGTACACTTCAACTATGAGAGACAAAATGAGGGAAAAATCCAGGACATCACATTGTAGGATTTTAAAGAATCCTGTAAAATAAGTATTGGTCACCCACAAAGATGCAAGATTTCTGGCTCTCACAGTCCCCTAACTTTTTCTTTGGGACTGTGGTGGCCTAGTGGGTAAGACACTGGACCAGAAGCTCCAGGGTTCAAATCCCACCTCTGCCAAGCTGCCGCAGTTGGGTCCTTGATTAAGGCCCTTACCCTACAATTGCTTGGATTGTAAGATTGTATCAATTGTAAGTCATTCTGGATGAGGGTGTCTGCTAAATAACGTAAATGTTTAAGAAGCTCTTCTGTCCTGCACTTGTTACCTGTATTAATGGCACCTGTTTGACAACCGTTATCTGTATAAATTCTGGTGTTGCTCATGTTATAATGCTTTCACATTTTGAGCCCGTTTGCACTCAAAGGCTTCCTTATGCATCTCAGGGAGCTTTTGTTTAATGCTGTCTATGAATTATAAGGATTTCTTGAACAACATCAATTGCATGTTTAATAGTAAATGTAAATGACAAATAAACAAGGTAATTAATTAGCCATAAAAATGTGTTGGTTAGGTAATCGAGATCGTTATATACAGAAATGCTAGAGGCCTGATGAACCGAGGTGGATGGATGATGTAATATGTTTGTTGCTCTATAGAACTCACCAGTCCGTTCACTGATCACAAGGTCATTACGGGGCTTCAGTGGAATTATCAATAACACCCTTAGGAGATGTCAATGCAAGCATCCAGTCTCCCTGTGTTTGATTTGACCCGTAATGACTCATATGACACTTGATTTAAACAAAGCAAGTGACAGGGCATTTCACCTCAAAGAGGACACAACTGACAATGTGTAATGTGCAATACCTTTTGGTACAATAAAACGTAAACATTTCTACTTGTATTATGCCACAATGAAATCAGCATCTCTATGTGCAGCACCAAATTCATTCAGCTATTTCATCTAAAAGTATGAAGGCCCTCTATAACATACATACTCATACTCTAAATAACAACTGACCAGCCTCTAGTTTTAGCTTTATGGTTGCCACCTCTATTCAAACGTTAGCAAATTTCCATTCATCCATCCATTTATCTTCTGCTTAATTCACACGGGGTTGCGGGCCAGACGGTGCCTACCTGGCAGCTCTGGGAGCAAGGGCAGGAACAACCCTAGACAGGGCGCCAATCCATTGTAGGGCACACAATCAGTCACACACTAAGGGCCATGTAGAGACGCCAATTAATCTAACACGCATGTCTTTGAACTGTGGGAGGAAACCAGAGAATAAATACCCGGAATAAACCCACGCAGACGTGGCGACGACATGCAGACTCCACACAGAAATTGATTGGGATTGAACTCGGGACCTTCTTGCTGTGAGGTAGTGGTGCTACCCACCAGGCTGACCTAGCAAATTTCCAATATACATACATATATATATATATATATATATATATATATATGTGTGTGTGTGTGTGTGCAGAAGGGCATCACTGACTGCTGTATCAATCAAACCTTGAATCAGATTGGCTATGGGAGCCGAATATTACACTGGGTGCCACTCCTGTCAGCTAAGAGCAAACAACTGTGGCTACAATTCAAATGGTGTAAACAGAACTGGACATAGAATATTGCAAAAAAAAAGCCTGTTCCAAGGGAAATCCATTTTTGCTTCAACATTCAGATGGTAGATGGTAGAATTTGGTGTTAACAACATAAAAAATGGATCCATCCTACCTTGTATTAATGGTTCAGGTTGGTGGTGGTAGACACCACAGTCTACATGAATTTGTTGCTGTGTATGTCCATCCCTTTATGACCACAGTGTATCAGTTAATGACAGATATTTCCAGGAGGATAACACACTATGTCACAAACCTCAAATTATCTCAAACCGGGTTTCTTGAATATAGCAGCGAGTTCACTAAATGCATTCACTGCATGGATGTGTATCTTACAAATCTGCAATAACTGCACAGGAGAGTGACGTTATCAATACTGAGCAAAATCTTGAATGTTTCCAGTACCTTGTTTAATCGATGCCATGAAGAATTAAGGCAGTTCTGAAAACAAAAGTGGGTCCAGCCTAGTACTAGCAAGACACTTTTACTTTTAAGGCACAGCCTATACGCTATAGTATGTGTGTGACCCTGAATTGGATTAAGCAGGTATGAGAAGTAAATGTATTAAAAGTGCTTATGTATTGATGTAAACACAAATAAAGACACAGACAATAATACGAGCATGTTTGTCCCACGCAATATCAAACCCAACATTAAAGCAGGTTTTAATTCTTTTAAGTCAGATTTAAGGCGCATGTATGTATTTTGATCTGGTTTAAATATAATCTGGTTCGAATTCCTGGACATGTGACTCAGTCTACTTTCAGTACCTGTGTTTGTCATTCAAAGCACTACTTGACCTCTCAAACAAAAACAAGCACAATCGCATGTTGGCGTCAGAAAGATGCATCGACAGTATTATAAGAACTAAGAGAGTGGTACCATCTGTCATTATTAATTTTAATCGAGTTTTCCTGGAGATATGGTTCATTGGTGCAGCCATTTTTAGATCAGAAATGTTGTATGACTCACCATGGTAGAAATGCTGATTGGCAGATGGCAACATGTAGCTGTGCAAAATATGATTTTTCATGCTTTATCTGTCACTCGAAAATAGGAGCTAGGATTCCATTGCTAGGATGCCATCTTTGGGTAGGCGTTTGAATTATTTGAGTGAGTAACAACAAAAACGTTGCTTTTCCTAAATAAGGTATGTAAATAATGAAGTACACTATGATAACACTAGACTACTAATATATCTTCATAGGTATTAAGAGTCTTAATTGAATTTCTGAGCAGCTAGCTTATGAAAATTAAACATGGTTTTACCTTTTTTTGGCAGGAAGAAAAAGCGAATGGTTACTATAGTAAGATTCATAGTACACACATAGTTGCCATCAGTAAGATACGATACCTTAATAGTTAGAAGAATCATGTTTAGCTATACAATAATCAGAATAGCTATTGTACAGTTAAACAAAGTAGTAAATTAGTTTATAGCTAGTTTTTGGACAGTGCCTCACCTGTAGATACACCCCCTTGGAGAACAAACAGTAATTGTAACAAAATTGAAAAATAAAATGCTGTTATAGCACAAACACATAGAGCACTTATTTTAAATGCAAGACGATGGTGAAATAACATAATTAGTTGATTAAGTCATCCTAATATCAACTTGCATGAGAGTGCGTCACAGCCTCAGCTCCCATGAACTGAGAAACTTTAAGATTTCACAGTCTCGGGATTTCACAGGAAGCACAATTCAAACCACACCTTGCCAGAGGCAAGTTAATAATTGCTCAGTGGTAGGATGGTGGGTCATGTTGCTGAGCTACACTGTTTCGTATTCCACCTCTGGCAAGATGAGATTTGTGTCCATCTGGTTTAATGTATCAGTTACATCTGTTTATCCAGGATGAAGTCCTAGTCCTGGCCCAGAGGTTCCAGTTCCTATCTGTTCAATCATTCATTCATTTTATAGCTGCTTAGTCTAATTCAGGGTCAGACTAGTCCCAGTTCTGAGAGTTCAAATCACATCTCTGCCAAGTTGCCACTGATGGAACCTGGTCCAAGGCCTTTAGCTATCAAGTGCTTGATTCATTTTGAATAAGTACATCTGCTAGGTGCTGTAACTGTCAATATTTACGAGGAAACATGCTCAGGGCAAGTACGGAGGCACTGCATTTAGCACTTCCACATGTTTGTGTGGGTTTACTCCAGGTAATTGTTATTTCCAAAGTGCTGATAGTGTGTGAGTGTGTCCTGTGATGGATTGGCCATAGCTTTGTCTAGATGTGTCCCTGCCTTGTGTCCTGTGCTGCCAGCTAGTTACGGGATTTCGCACGGAATATTGATATATAATGGATAAGAAAATGAATAAATGAAGCATAAGAATAAACAGCGCAAAAATAGATAAACATAAGGGATGCATCTATTTTGTGTTTTTAGATTTCCAACCTTTTGAGTTTTTTAATCCTTGCACGACGAAATGATGCCATGAGAGAGGAGAGAGAGAGAGAGAGAGAGAGAGAGAGAGAGAGAGAGAGAGAGAGAGAGAGAGAGAGAGAGAGAGAGA
>JAUZST010010115.1:0-37655 GCA_034779995.1 Parotocinclus haroldoi | reverse complement strand
TATTGTATTATTATTAATATTATTATTAATATACTCTTCAAAATATTTTTATCCTCAATTTGGTATATTCGATATCTTATTAGATTCTATTTTATTTATCGCATTCTTAGAAATTTGTACCCTGTGATCATTTATTTTCAACTTCCATGTTTTTAAACTATTACTAAAAACGTGCCGGTTAGAAAACTTCCGGTCTGTTTTTGAGACAATACTCTGTAAACAGTGCTGCAAAAATAAATGTGACTTTGACTTTATTATTGTCTTTGTAAAATGTTCAGTACTTAGTTAAACGATCATACCATTGCTTGTAGATGCCACAAATACAAGGTAACCCACCCACAGCCCACACCCTGTCCATGTAATGAATCTGAGTGGTAACATCTGCTTATTATTATCATCTCTGTGCTTTTAAGCTGCTCAGCATTCAGTTGTCTCACGCTGATGCCACATATTTAACTAAACTTTGTGTTCACCAGAGGCTGCACTGTCATGTGTGTCATTACAACTGCTAGGCTACAACAACTATTGTATCTGGAATGGTCATGTACAGGTTAATTAAGTTCATTACTTTCATTACTTCACAACCTTTTTGGACCACAGACATTAATCAACTCCCAATGCAACCCTCCCTATTTATTTGGGTTAAGGATCAAAAACTACAGGCAAATGATGAGAGTGCTATACATGCATTAGCTGCATTTCAAAAAGTGGTTGTTTGGTGGGTCACATTGCAGCAAGAAGGTCCTGTTTTTCGATCCCAGGTGGAACAATCTGGGTTCTTTCTGTGTGGAGTCTGCATGTCCTCTCCAGCTCCACCCGGGTTTACTCCAGATAGTCCAGTTTCCTCCCACAATCCAAAGACATGCTTTGGCCTAACTGATTATGTAAAATTGCCCATAGTGTACGAGTGCGCCTTGAAATGGTTTGGCGCCCGGTCTAGGGTTGTTATTGCCTTGTAATCTATTGTGTCAGCTAGACACCAGCTTTCCCGTGACCCTGTCCAGAAAGTAAATGAATGAATGAACTTGTAGAAAGTCTATATGACAATGACGAATATTAAAATTATATAAATAAACCTGAACAGAACAAATTAGTGAAACCGGATGGCACAGCGGCACAATGGGTAGCTCTGCCGCCTCACAGCTCCAGGGTCCTTTTGCATAAAACCGTAGTTATTTAATTAAAAGACTCTGTAAAATAACATATTCCAAGTCATACCAATTTCATTTGAATATTATCAGCGTCTTGAAATGAAAAAGCAAGAACCTTGTTCGTGTTTTACCGCTTTTCTGAAGTTATGAATAGCTGTTGTACCTTTTATTGACATCAATTTAATTCTGGATTTTGGATTTGCATCACTGACTGCAGAGCAAATCTTCTGCATCCGATTATCATCTGATCTGTAATACAGGGCGACTAATGTGCGATATGGAGATGAGCTATTAATTATAAGCTTGTTTAACAATACCATTCCTCATGAACTGTCTACTAATTACTATTAAATATAATGTCTTTCCAGCCACGATCATTATTGCATGAGGTCAATAATTACACTAGGTTAAATGTTTCAGTGTTAATTGGGGTTACAAAGAAAAGAAAATTGTAAATATTATCCTCATCCTGATTGGTGTCTTTGTGGATTGTGAATTAGAGGTGCCGTGAGGTTGCTTTAAGGAAATTGTTTCCAAAGATATAATGAATAGTAGGTCTTGAAAAAAGTTCGAAATTACCACACTTTGAGGATGTTCACCCAGGTTTTTTACTTTGTAGCAAATAAATAAGTAACTCCACAATAAATAAATAAATAAAGCCACAATGCTTTTTTTGTTTGTTTTTATAGCTGTGGCTTCTTTGTTGAATCGCTCAATGTCGAGGATAAAATACTATATTCATTAACCAAAAATGATCACAATCAGCACTTAGTTGCTCCTCCTCTGGCTTTTATGATGCCCTGAATTTTTGAGGCATGAACTTCACTAATGAAATGCCATATTTTACAGCACATTCTAAGTTTTAGGCCATCATTAGATTATATAAACCGTTGCTTTGCCGTCATTTTTATTTAGTGTAAACTCCACTTATTGAGATGCCAGGTTGACCCTTCTAAAGTCGGAGGAATCTGTTTCGAAGGGCAGCCAAAAAAAAACCCATTTTTGTTAGGGGAACAGGTTGAAAATGGTGCTGTATGCTGAAGCTGGAAGCTCTCAAAGATTGGAATGAAGATGTGAGAGAGTATTGTAGAGTGACAAACCCAAGTTTGAAATCTTTGGGTCTAATGATCAGTTATTAAGTTATAAATTGTCTTTATACCATTGCTAAAACACCGCATTGTATAGTCGACTTAGACTTTTACACAGTACAGTTCATAAAACTGATTCCAACTCTCTCCAATAGAAGTTGGCAGATAAGCTTTGATGCAGCGTTGATCACATATATGGATCGAGTGGATGAGTTCGTAATGAGTATTATACATTCTAATAGTAAAGAAAAATCTGTGTGATGGACAGATGTGATGTTGTATATCAGTGCTGTGGATCCATGAGCAGAGGCTGGAGTTTAAGACCAGATTCTGTCACTCGTGTGTGTGTGTGTGTGTGTGTGTGTCTGTAATTACCTTAATGCTTATGAGCTGGTTAGCTCATCAGAGTATTTTAACCCAGTTGTGTTTGTGTGGATGACTTTCTGTTTCCTGTTTGTAACAATCAGTAAAATGTATGTGCCTGTCCTATTGTGAGTAGTACTCATTTCTTTACAACCTATAACTATATAAACGTTTCATCTTCATGTCATTTTAATCACTATGTCAATCACTCACGGTTTCAGCGGTACCTCTGGAACACATACCCATCGTTTTTTTTTTAACACCCTATATACACTTCACAAAAATGGCCTTTTTGTTAATCGATCTTCACACAATTCTGTCTTTCATCGATGTGATCCATGAAGTATTTCGGCAGGATAGTGGAGTAGTTTGCCATTGATTTCTCCATCCCTCCCTATTTATCTGGGCTTGGGACCGGCGTGCAGCTGCTTCCAGCTACACTGCTGGCGTGTTTGCATACACAAGTCAATGACAATTTAGAGACACCAATTAACCTAACACACATGGAGTACCCGCAGACACGGTGAGGACATACAGACTCCACACAGAAAGGAGCCGCTCCATCCTGGGATTGAACCCGGGACCTTCTTGTTGTGAGGCAGCGGTGCTACCCACCGAACCACTGCTCTGCCCATATTTACATTACCAGAACATTAAACGGCTATGTGACTACATAAATAAAATATTAAAATACTTATCAATTTCTGTTAATAACCTGTTTTATTGAACTTAATGCTCTACTAAGTAAATACATAGTTTGCAATTGAATATGAAACTAAACAACTCACGTCAACATAGCAGATCTAAAGGGTTACTATTGTGCATTTAATCTGTAGGTTATTTGTGCTTGTGAGAAAAGACGACAAAACCTTTCTGCATAAGGACAGACGTCTTTTAAACGCCCTCAGTGTAAGTAAACGTAACCCATTCCAGCCACTTAAATGTTTTTTACTGGGTTTCCACAAATCTGTGAGCGTTCAGTTCTTAGCATGTCTCTGCTTTGGTGTTACTCTTCCTGTAGCCGTCAGTGTATGGATATAAAAACACATGCTCGATCTTAGAAAAAGAAACACCAAGCAAAGCTTTCATATCACTGAACAGGAAGCCCATGGATTACCTTCATTCCCAGTGTCTGAATGAGTAGCGATGTTGAACAGCCACAAAATCTCCCAAGCTGATCGTTTTCATATCTCTAACCACCGGGGCTGTGGCTGGCAGCTGTTGCACGCTGATATTTAGAAATACCACTGAGTTAGTGTCTGAAAAACCAATGATTATGTGGCACAGCTCCACAGGGATTGGCTCTGTGTCTCGTGGAAGGCTCTCGATATAGAGATAGAGATAGGAAAGCACATATAGCCGTATCCCTAATGGACCGTGGCAGTGGTGCAGCTGGCATGCCAAACAGCATGTGGGTGGTGATGTGCTATGTCAGTGACAAAAAATCCAGATGATGTTCGGTTATTTGCATGTCAGGAAGGCCTTGAGTTGAGGGGGAAAGACGAGCGAGTTGTGTCGTTTTCCCAATAATTATTAAGCTACAGTGAAAAGTTTCCAACGTGTAGTAAATATTGGAAGGAAATGCCATTCGGGGTTTTGGCCGACGACAGCAAGCTGGATTAAAATTCGGAGCCAAATTAGCACTTCCAGTAAATTCAGCCTCATCAACCTGAAGATTTTTTTTTTTTTTTTTTTTTTTTTTTAAAGCCGTGGCAGAGACCCCTATCTCATGCATATCTACCCGAGCGAGATGTTCACTCATGGAGATCAGGCAGGCTTCTTATGCAGCGCATCGCCGAATGGCAGGGGCCTTGATTTTATGCAACGCCTGTTAAAATTCAACAATCCTCGAGGCGCACTCGTGCAACACTTTTGCCCGTGTCTGGAGGCCCCGTAATTGTGCACGCACATCAATTATGGATCGGTCTCAGGTCTCACTCATATCTCCCCTCCCCAACACTCGCATCCTGTCCGACTTCGTCCTCCAGCCGTGCTCCCTGGGCGCTCCTTAAGAGCCATTTCATTACAGGTGTTGGCCTTGTTGGGTCTCTTTGACCGGATGAAGGTGATCTTCGTTCCTATCCGAATGAGGCGAAAGCGAAAGGGGAAAGCGGAGCAGAGGGGGTCGTCTAGGGCCACCCGAGACGGGCACCATATCCAGCTAACAATTTCTGTCAGGTCCCAGGGGGCCGGCTAATGAGGCCCGCTGACACGGCCGAAGGCGAGAGCCACTGGAGTGAGAAGCCTGATCGGCACCTAGCATGGCCTCGCAATAATTAATCAGACCCTCACTCACAGGCGCGCGCACACACACACACTCCTATTCACTTGCCTATTCAGTTCAGTCTTCTTTTAGAAACCAGACGCATTGAGCTAATGAATTGGCAAGAGCGCAGGTATGCCTATCGCTTCTTCAAAGAACAGCCATGACATCACGCTTCCGTTCCCTCGCATCACAGTCTGCCAGAACGATAGAGACAAGGCTGACTCGGAGCCTGACCTGCGTCCACTCGCAAACGGCTCACAAAGGAGTCTTCCGAGCCCGTTTGTACAGAGTTGTTAGAGATATCTCTCTATCTCAGTTCCTGGTGAAAGAGACAGAGGGCAAGAGAATAAAAGAGAGAGAGAGAGAGAGAGAGAGAGAGTTTCTCCCAGCAGCTGAGTCAGCCTAAGGCGCAGTCTGACCCAAGCATTGCAAAGGTGAGCCTCTGTGTTTTTCTTCAACTCGAGACAAATGCCCCCAGAAGCAACATTTTCCTCCCTTCACATCTCTGTTTTTCATCTGTTATTGTTTTTTTCACTCTCTGTCTCTCGCCCTCCCTCTGGCTGCATCTTTTTCTTTCTTTTTTTTTTCTCCTCTAGGGTACAAGATCTTCTGCTGTTCCTCCTCTCTCTGCAGCAGACAGGATGGACATTCAGACAAATAGATGGAAGACAATGTGTAGGAGTGCGGTGTGGGACAGGAAGATTAAAGGTCAGGATTTAGGGTCAAGTTTATGACCCACCTGGACCTGACCCTTGACCGATGATTGCTCATGGAGCTCTAAGACAGGTTCTAAGTACAAAAAAAAAAAAGTAGGTGAGATTTACTATGGTTCGTTTTGTAAAGAGTGCCACTTAAAAACTTTATTATAAGATAGCTAAAATGGCTGAAAATAACAAAAATGGTTTAAGTTCCACAAATATTTTTGGGAACACAAAGAGCTATACTAATATATATGTTTATAAGATATTATTAGATTATTATTATTATCATTATTATTATCATTATTATTATTATTATATTCATTATTATTGTAGTTGTTATTATTAATATAACATAGCAAGCAATAATAGTAATAATAATACTGATTTTAAGAGACAAAATGATTAAAAATGAATTATTTATTACGATAATTTTATTTTATAACAAGAAGAATATTATTATTATCATTAATTATCATAATTTCAATTATCATTAGCGCTGTATTATGTTTTTATGTAATATTATTTAAGAAGGTTATAAATAATAATAATAGTAATATTATTAATATTAATAATAAAAGTGATAATAATAGTAATAATAATAATAATAATAATTATTATTATTATTATTAATATTAATATATTATTATTATTATTATTATTATTAGTAGTAGTAGTAGTAGTAGTAGTAGTAGTAGTAGTATTAATATTATTATTGTTATTATTATTATTATTATTATAGTTTATTTTTAATTTTTACAAAATGTGTAAATAGCAGCCCCGAACTGGAACTGGAACCTGAGTCACCACAATGGTAAAGTAGCATCTTAGACTAATTTGCCCAATATTATTATTTTTATCATTATTATTATTATTATAACAAAATGATTGTATACAATATGCATTATTATTAAAATTCTAATCAGTTAGATTGATCAGGTATAAACTTTCTTTTGCGTTAAGCTGTGGAGCAGCTCCTGCCTGTTATGAAACCGTTGAAGTGTGTATCAGAGCAATTTAAATGTAAGATTAAAATAAGCGGCTGATGACTCAATACTGGGACACACAAATAATTAACTTTGCTGAAAAACTTTAATTAAAGCATAACCAATCGAATGGATCATAACATTTTGCCATTCGCAAAATTATTTCTGGCACTTGAGAACTCGTTAACAGAAATCCAACGAGAAGATCATCAGCATATTATCTCGTCAACTGGCTCGTAACACAGCGCTGTGTGAAATATAAGGATAAACATCAATGCCGGGGCCTCGTTCTAAACTAAGACAGTGGCAGGTCTATTATTGTTTGTTTGCACTGGGAATAAATGGAAACTTGCTGGATAAACATTTGAACAATGGTAATTGAATGTTGGGTCTTGTGTTGTAAGGAGAAAATAATTAATTTTTTTTTTTAACTCGTTCCGTCTTCACATTTCATACTCTTGCACAAATTGGTGTCTTTGCAACACGGTGTAAATAACAGGATAAGAAAGAGGGTAAATATTACGAGCAACAGATAATAACAAAGATATGTGTCTTGATTTAAATCTTAATTGCTTCATATTATAAAGAACAAAATATCCTGCACAAAATGATGAAATATAGACGCTTGGCAGTCACAAGCAGACTTGAAATGGGCTTTGCCTGAGGGAGGCTAGACAACTCGGTGGATCATCGCTCAGCGTTACAACAGCGACCCCTTCTCCTGCCTGGTACTAGACTGGCATCATGTCTGCTAGATCAGTACCTTGTATTCTTTAGGGGGAGATGCCAGAGTGTCCTGTCCAGGATAAGCAGGGTTAAAGTGTGCAGTATTATTCATATTGAGAATCAATTATTTATTCATTCCCACTTCATTAAAGAACAATTCATTTATCCTTAAGAATGATAGCATAGCATGTGCTTAAGCATTGTTCCTTCATAATTACCATTTATATTTCACTATAAAATATTTACTTAAGCATCATTCAATGTCAGTAACGTACTATGGTGCATTTACTTAAGCATTAGTCGATCTGAAGTATTGCTATAAATGATTAAGCCTTATTCCTGGGCTCATCCATACGTAATACTTTCATACCATTCAATCGTGAATCTATCTTTAACCTAAAGTCTAAGGTAACTCAGAACTTCAACGAAGAATCATTAATTAACTGTAGGTAAATTAAAAGTGCTTTTTAAAGTCTGCATTACATTCTGTAATGGACGTTGATCAGACATTACCATAGCCACATAGTCGTATTAGGATAATGTAATAATAATAATAAATGTTTTCTTGTGTATTAATTCATTCATTTATTATCTTCCACTTAATCCACACGGGGTGGCGGACCAGCTGGTGCCCACCCTGCAACTCTGGGCACAAGGGCAGGAACAACCCTAGACGGGGTGCCAATCCATTGTAGGGCAAACACGCACAGTCACACTTTTAGAGACATCAATTAACCTAATTTGCATGTCTTTGGACTGTGGGAGGAAACCGGAGTACCCAGAGTAAACCCACAGAGACACGGGGAGGACATGCAGACTCCACACAGAAAGGACCCAGGCCACTAAACCCTGGAATTGAACCCAGAACCTTCTTGCTGTTAGGCAGAGGTGCTACCCACCGAGCCCCTGTGCTGCCCTGTTACCTCTTTAAATAAATAAAAAAAGAATAGACAAAATAAAAAGTAAAATGAACTCATAAAGTCAATGTTGATGATAATTGGTGTTGCATTCATTTCATTATCTTATAGCAGTGGGTTTGAAAGCAGGCTGATAAATATATGGACTAGTTGAATTAGAACTTATTGTTATAATCCCTTAAAACTTGTTTATTGTCCCTAAAATAGTCCTTCAATCAAGGTGCTTTTTTAGGTAAAATTAGGTGTTTTACAACGTGACACAAAACCTGATGGACATTATTCATCTCCCCACTGTAGGAGCTGGAATGTGACACACTTGGTTACTGCCATGACTTCCAGGCAGTTCCAGGCTGTGGAATCAGCTGCAGAGTTTCCAATATTGAGGAACTTCTGAAAAACAACTTGGAAACAGAACCAGAACCAGAACAATGCCTGACTCTTCAGGGAGTCACATTGGATGAGAGTGTGGTCACGGATGGAAACGTCAGTATGGGTAAGTTTCTACTACCCTCTAGTGGATGGTCTGACTGACACAATAAAGCCGTTTAACTGCGTGTCATGGCAAAACTACTGCATTTTATTTATTCATTATGCACTTTCTTATCCGCTTAATCCTTTATGTTCTTATGTAACAACTAGGCCATGATTGTATTGTGTTATACGTACGTGTTCACCCAGAGTGCCCCTCGTACTCTGTCCTGATTGGGAACAGGCAGTGGATGGAAAGGAATGGACTACATGTCACAGCTGATGTGGATGAAGCCATGAGGAGCCATGAGACGAAGGGTCAAACTGCCATCCTGGTGGCCATCAATGGTACAATCCAGCCTCAAAGACATTCTAACGTACACTTAAAATGTTAAACCTACCAGCTGACTATAGAGAAGACGCTTTATTTTTCTCTCTCTCTCTCGCACTCTCAGGTGTATTGTGTGCCATGTTGGCAATAGCTGACACAGTAAAAACTGGGGCAGCTCTGGCTGTGCACACTTTGAACAGGATGGGGATTGATGTGGTCATGATCACTGGAGATAACCGACGCACTGCCAATGCCATTGCTTCACAGGTGCGCACACACGCTGCCGGTCACACCCATTGAAACAGCCACACACAAAGCACTCTGATCTACCTCTTTGTGCAGTTGTATATCTGGGTCTTGTGCCTCTTTTTCTAGGCTGGTTAGATTTAAATTGTCGTTCACTCTAGACATCTAGCTGACACCATTCTTTGAAAACTCGCAAAACAATAGCCTTACATGTTACTTGCAAAACAGGCGACATTTCCACTACATACCTGCAACTGAAGCAAAGACAATGTACTTGATTTATTAATCAGTATAAAGTAACCAAACCAGAAGGCTTTTTCTAATTACTAATTAGCATTTATTCCATTATGACTCTGGAGGGATGACCGCTCAACATGGAACCATGCATTCATATCTCGGTAAAGAATTCGAGATTTTAGGTGCTGATAGTCAGATGTTGGTGCAACTGGCTGTGCCTGAGGGAGGGGAGGATGGACGCTTGAACCATCACTAGTACTGCAACAGCTAACACTGATTAACACTTTTTACAAGAGACATTATCTCACAAGTGGAGTTTAGACCACAAAAGGGAACAGTGGAAAGAAAAAAGTCAGAGACCAATGAGGACGAAACCTTGAGAAAACTCAGCTCAAATGGAGAACCTATTATCCTTTTGCGGAGATCAGACAACAAGATTATTTGCGTTTAAGACAGCAAATGTTTGATGGAACAATTTGGATAAAAGTTCTGTTAGTTTACCAATAGCGGTTACAGTCGCTGAGGAAAAAAAAAAAGATTATTTAAGAGGATTTAAGATTAAGAAAGCTATTTGTTATATGAATTAGTTCTATGACACCCGAGTTTAACTAAGGTATCAATTATTTCCAAAATGAGGAAACCTGAAAGTGTTTCCAAACCTCTGATATACAACTTGTCAACTGCAGGTCGGTATCAGGAAGGTGTTTGCTGAGGTCTTGCCCTCCCACAAGGTGGCTAAAGTGCAGGAGCTCCAGGAAAAAGGGCTGAAGGTGGCCATGGTGGGTGACGGAGTCAACGACTCGCCCGCACTCGCACGTGCTGACTTGGGCATTGCCATTGGCACAGGAACAGATGTGGCTATAGAGGCGGCAGACATCGTCCTGATACGAGTGAGTCTGACTCCAGGTGACGCTTTGTGCTGGCATGCTCTTCACATCCCTTGCTGGAATACTACTGATCACTGAGCTTTACAATCAGCTGATAACACGACGGGCCACTTTACCACGATCAGTTATCACTGTGATTGTCAATTATGTCATTCCTCAAACTAAATGCTAAATGATATAGATCATTATTAGACAGTCAAACAATCAGACTAATATTTTAAATAGGTAACTGTGTTCCTTATTTTAAACTGAACTTTATTTTCACTGGGCTTTTAATACAGAATGATTTGATGGACGTGGTGGCCAGTATTGAGCTCTCTAAGAAGACGGTGAAGAGAATCCGAATCAACTTTGTGTTCGCTCTCTTTTACAACCTGCTGGGAATCCCAGTCGCAGCAGGTGAGATCACACACACAGCCTTAACGTTTGGAGTCAAGCCGTTAACCATATCTTTGCTGGGAACAAACTTAAACATGACATGTCTGCACGTTTTAATGCTTACGTTAGAAAACACAAAATTCTATCACTAGTGATTTTGCTATAGATATGATTTTGTGATAGATACATAACAGATGCTATTTGCATATTTATTTATAAAGCAGCCACTATTTAAACAGCAATATATGCTATTTGTATCCTGGTGCAATTAACACGACTGCAATGTATACTAGTTGACAATATATACAGTATAGAGTTTGCACCCTGGTGTAAATAGCAGTTTAAACTCTTTACAACCAGTATTAAGGTTTCAAAAATGCCACAATGTTGTCTAACATGCAGTGCTAATATACTTTGCAAAGTTTTAAATAATGTAGCACACACAATTATGAGGCAAATTCAACTCACCCGTCTCCAAAGCTTTCTTTAAAACTCAAAACTGGTACCTTTTCTGCAACTCTTCCCTCTAACAGAGCATCCATTGGTAGAAACGTGCATTGTGGGTGCACACGGGTGCAACTGGATAATCCGTAGGTATAATCTGACTTTGAATCGAATCATCTAATTTAAATTTGGCTCTCGAAACTAACACTGGTGAATAAAGAAGAGAAAATGCAAGCACAAACCAAATGAAGGCTGCCAGGCAAAGTAACAAACACTCCTCCTTTCCTGTGTGCCTTCATGCCACTGCACAGGCCTTTATGCAGGTAGCCCCGCCTGGTCCTCTAGAAAGAACCAATCTGCTCTCACTATTCCAAGCAGTTGCATCTGTTCTACATTAGATAGAGTAAGTGAGTTAAAGCAGTGAGAAACAAGAGGAAGAATAAAAAACGTGGCCAAAAGGACAGAAGTAGAAGTTTTTTTTTAAGGTTCTCTGAAACACATAACGCCCTACATAAAACTGAGGTTGTGATCTGAGGTAAAGGTATGAGGTCTGGAACTAATGATTGAAGCCAGAACTGGAACCGGAAGAACATATTAGTCTGTGAACTGGAACTGGTACCACTGTGCCTGATGCTAACCTGGAAGCTAAAATCTAAATAAATGTTTCTGTCTCGCTTCTTATATGTTATTCATATTTGTTTACATACATTTGTAAAATGTGGGGCAAAACTGATCCTAGCAAGGGTTTGCTACATAACTATGTCTTGATGTTGCAGTGCTATAAGATCCATGTTTGCGTGTGTATTTATATACAGGTGTATTTATGCCCGTTGGCTTGGTGCTCCAGCCCTGGATGGGTTCAGCAGCCATGGCTGCTTCCTCTGTCTCAGTGGTGCTTTCCTCTTTACTGCTGCGGTGGTGAGTGAAATACACAATGCTACCAAATCATTTAGTTTTGCATTCAACTCAGTACTTGTACAGATAAGTCAAAAACCTTATGCAAGTAAGAGCAATCACCAAAAGTCTGTGGACACACAAAACATGCTCCGAAAGCCTTTACGTTTGAGAACGTTTGACTGTGGCTCACTGCTGGCATCCTGGTTGAGTGAAGGCCAAGGATTTGTGAATGCAACCAAGTTCTCCATCAAAGTCATCAAACCATTTCTTTATAGACCTTGTTTTATGAGGGCAGGACACAAAGTTGATTAGCTGACTTGTTGGAAACCTATGAAAGCATCACACTACATCAAGAGATGTAGTGTCACCCACTTTATTGCCATTGGGGTGAGTGTGACTGAAATATCAGATCAGTAGTTAGACTGGTGTCTACATACTTTTGGTCAAATAGTGTACCTCAGTCCTATGGACTTACTGTATGTTCTTAGACTTAGCCAGTCAAATGTCATTTCACTTTCTCTGTCTGTCTGTGTGTATCTCTCTCTCTCTCTCACTCTCTCACTCTCTCTCTCACTCTCAGCTATAAGAAGACGTCGGTGGCCCACTATGAATCGCAAGCTCATGGGCGCATGTGCAGTCTGAGTTTGTCTCAGGTTAGCACCCACGTGGGCTTAGAGGAGAGGCGATGTAGCCCTCGTTCTCTTCGCCGCAATTTCACCAGGTTCGGCCAGGCCAGCCATGGCTCTCGATCGTCCTCTCAAACTTCCAGACCCAATCAGTCACACGCAGACTCCGATCGCGTCTCACTTTTAGAGCCCGAGCAGCACAGAACAGAGCTTCACGTGTAACTTAGGGTAAACATAAGAAAGATACTTCTATTCAACGTTTATTGGCGAGGCAACAGGGGAAAGATGCCTTGTATATGTTGACTGTTTTGAACCTCAACTCTTCCATCTTCCATGAAAACGGAATCTTCCATTAAAGGGGTGTTGTGTTGCAGCTCATCCTGCCAAACGCCTTACTTCCCAAACGCCTTAGTTCCCAAAATGTTTTTGTATTTTGTAATGTATTTTTTTCGTGTTGTAACCCTGCTTATCCTGGTTAGAGTTTTAGGAAGGCTCAGTAACTTCAGAAGTACTCCTAACGGCACACCAGCTGATCACAGTTGCTGGGTAGGCGATGCTGTTCATTCACTCATCCTGCAATTTCTCCTCAAGCATAGCCTGACATAACCGCAAGTCACAGCCGGGATATTCATTCCAAATAAAACCAAAAAAGGTAGGAAATGAAAGAAACGAGAGTGGTTGGGGTTCAAGGAAAACTGATAACACGTTAACTGGACCTTCAGCGATAAAAATTGCAAGGCTGACTTCTAGCTGTCTTCTGAGAAATAAATGCTGTGGCGCTATGTTTTAAGAAGTGAGTAGTAAATCAAAACAGCAAGCTAGAAAAGTCCATAAGCAATGGGTCACATGTACTATAGCTTCAGCCGAATTATTTTTTTGTAATTCCAGGTTGGTTTCATGAGATTATTTGATTATGTACACAATTAATTTTACTGAAGAATAAGGCAGAACTGTCAGGGCAGAGACTCTACCACTAGATGGTGCCATTTACACACTGCTCACACAAAATAGGGGCCATTTGATATAGTAATTAATTACGTAATTATGTAATTAATTCATTATTATATTAAATAATATCCCTTCTTTTCTGTGAGCAGTATATTTGACGAACTTTCACACTACTGTTCTGGGTCTCGACCTGCTTAGACGAGGCAACGATTTAAATCATGTTTATAAAGTCTGCAACGATAGACAAGGATTATATGTAAATTTCTAATTTCTAAATGCAAGCTTTTGTAGGCATATATGACTAATAAGTTTTATTTTCCCATACATTTTTATGTTTACTATTCAATAAGATGCCTGTGGACAATCACCATGGTGACTTGTAACTTCTATTGTAATCTCAGAGTTACCTGCACTTATCCTTTGTATTCCTGCCTATATTCTTCCTCTACAAGCTTTGATTTTACTCAGCATGTATTTAAATATTATCCATATTTATATATTTATAATGCTTTTACAGTTACATTCAGCTACGTGCCAAAACAAACGGTGCTCGGCCGAGGTTTGGATTATCTGAGTGGCATTAGAGCATTTTAAGGTAGCAATCGCTGATGTAGCACCATGGGATGCTACCTTATGGAGGGATGCTTCTATCCCTCAGATAAGACCAGCAGTACCAGTGATGTCCACTGACACAGGCGGGATAACAGACTGGGTGCCACATTTCATTAATTTGTAAAAGTAAAACTGTCTTCTGCAGGGAACAAATTTAAATACAGCACATTTCTGTACATTGTGAATCTTCTTGAAGCATACGGGTGAAGTAATGAAGTATAAAATGTTACATTTTGGCGCCCTTCCACGTGATTCGTTATTGCCATTGTAATGAATCAGAACTTTAACTATTTATGGGTTCCCTTCAGTTTGCAGAAGAGTGTCAGGCTCGAAACTTCCATTAAGTGCCAAACTGCTGGAGTATTAAACTACTGCGCCTATGAAAAATAAATGTATTCTAATTTCAAGCTTTGCACTGGAGTATCCAAGTAAATGAGGTTTCCAAAAGTTTGGAAAATGTCATAACAATTAGAACTAGAAAGACACAGTTGACAGTTCTTGCCAATATCCATTTTTACTTCGGTCCTGACCAACTGTCAAATTCAGGCTGTAGAAAACGTCCCCCAAAACATAACATAACCACCAGCGGCATGCGTGGATTTCTTGTTCTCGTCTGATTTTTTGCCACATTTCAAGGCGATTTAACCATGGTACTTTTAAGATACTTATTGCCACCCTGGAGCACAGGCTGAATCTCCAGCTCACAGTTGGCAGTTGATATCTCGGTACCTTCCCAGATCAATATCCTTCTGGCTCAGTCATCCACTGTGGAGGGATGGCTCATTTTATGCAAGAAGAAGTTGCCATACACTTCCTCTGATATGTAAAGCATGTAGTCTTGTCCCGCCCTGTGCCTTTCCACAACTTTCTTAGCATTACCACGTCTAGTAGTGAAATCCTAAGAACAGAATCCTAATCCTTATTTTGAAGTAAACAAATCCAGTTCAGTTGATTTTAGTTTGCCTAGTGTTTGATCTAGAAGGTGATTGGTTAATCCTGGGGAAGTTTAAATGGTTTCTCTAACCATTTAGACTCAAGCTGAGAGCTTAAAATGTAGTTTTTTCTACGGGCACTGCATATCAATAAGTGTGCATCACCACAAATCAAACATTCAATTCCACATTAAATCTGCCAGTATTGTTCAAACTTCTTATCACCAAATAAAAGGCTGGATTATATAAAATTTATGTTTCTCTTCTCCTCCGTAATGTCCTTGAATTTTATTGTCCTTTCACTCAAAACACAGGGACAGTAATGAACAGAACGTGCATCAGAATCCTGACCTTGGCAGGAATAGAGCATTACCTACAAATGCAGTCTGAAGGGGCTTTTTTGGCTCAGACTGAACCTGCTGGCAGAGGGAACAGTTTGTGATCTGAATCCAATACCCGTCCTGCCACCTTCCGAAGAAAGGCGTTACAAAAGATAACGCAAGCCAAGAAAATAGACATAAGAACAGCAACTAGCATTTTATTTTAAAAAATGTTTTATTAAACCATCAGAGACATCATGTCAAGCGATCATTTCACACCATGTGTTTCTAGTTAAGACAGTTAAAGTGCAGAATTAGTGTATTTTAGAAGGTTTATCACAAGTCGTGTGTAATTTCATGATGTGCAGGTAGTCCTTCTGTTCTCTATCATCAAACCAAAAAGCCACAGTCAGGGATTTTAGACCAGTACAGTACACGTCACAAACGTATCATGCGATGTGACGGACAGGAGTCATGTCTCCTCAGGTAATTCAGAGGAGAAGAAGACGATGACATGAAAAATAAACATAAGAAAACTTCAAATTGTCGATCCTCATGCGATGCAAATAAGATCTTAATCCTAATCACCACTTTCTTTCTTATCCTGTAAAAATATTCATCAAACCAGAAAATATTCAACCAATAGCCAGGCTTCCCACAATACTGCGTATCATTAAAAAAAAAAAAAGTTCTGGATAAGCGATTCTTTTACTGATATTACAGAGGCGTAAACAACAAAAAAACAAAAAAAACCCAAAACAAAACACACCGTTATCCTCGGTTTATTGGTGATCCCTTTCCATTAATAACCATGCAAAGGGGACTGACAAAACACGTTCATCACGTATCACTACATGATTTGCCCCCAAGTGTACATAGTAAATGGAAATTTACCAAAAAAAAAACAAAACAAAAACGGCCCTTAATCGTTTGTCAGAAAAAAAAACCCCTGATTGTGGCTTTAACATCACATGTAATGCACTGTCACAACAAGTTGCCCTTAAGTACCTCAAACTTTAAAGGCCTATAGCATAAATCTGGCTCTTGGTTATACTGATAAGATTATTAATACAGTATTCTAAATAATAACTTGCATATTGTAGAAGCTTAGAATTGGCTCAGTAAGGATATTATATCTAGGCTTCACTGCATGTGCTTATAATAGCTGTCTTTTGGCTGTGGATACATGCCAGTGTGCATACGATCCACAAAAAAGTTTAGTTACTTGTATCTTCTGCAGTATATTTCAAACTTTTATTATCTTACTCGGTTAATTCAGGATTACTATTGATCTCTACTATGCAAAGCTGCTCATAAATACACAAAGCCATAATTCATGGCGAAGTATACTGTATTTGGGTGGAGATGGTAGAAGCCACTGTGAGCTCAGAACCTCAGGTTTGGCTCGTTAAAAAGACTGGATGCTCACATACGGTGCTGATTAAGCAGGAACTGTCATAGTTGTACAGTAATACAATTGTGTTTAAGGTACATAGCGTATATTGCTCATACTTGCACTGCATGGTGCTTTGTATATTGTGATCCTTGCTTCTTTCCCACTTCTCTGTGAGATTGAACTGATTGAAGAAAAAAAAAAAAAAAAGCCACTGTTATTATACTGCTCTAAAACTTAATCCACAAGGGGTCGCGGGCCATCCGGTGCCCACCCGGCAACTCTGGGCGCAAGGGCCGGAACAACCCTAGGCAGGGTGCCAATCCATCGTAGGACGCACACACACACGCACACACACACACACGGGCCACTTTAGAGACACTAATTAACCCAACACAAATGTCTTTCAACTGTGGGAGGAAACCAAAGTACCCGGAGTAAACCCACGCAGACATGGGGAGGACATGCAGACTCCACACAGAGAGGTTCCAGGCCACTCCACCCTGGGATTGAACCCAGGACCTTCTTGCTCTGAGGCAGCAGTGCTACCCACCGAATGCTACCCACTATTATTATTATTATTATTACTTCAAAATAAACTAGTCCACAATAACATATGCCCTAATTTTTGTAAACAGTGTAGTTTCAAACACTATCATGAAACTATAGTTTCAAATATCTCCCTACTGCCAGTATAAGCCTTGTTGATGTATATTTTCCTCATAGTGGCTTTTCACACGGTTGCATATTAACAAATATATAGATAACATTGTGTATTGTGTTGTCAGTGCTGTCAGGTCCAAAGTTTTCAGACCAAATATGTTGGTAAAAATGAATTTAAATTTAAATATCAATGTAAATTCAATGCAGCTATGTGCTAATTGAGTTCTTGACAGAGGTTTGTACCTGGACCTGCTGGCCACTGGAATAGTTCTGCATTTGTGTGCTGAGGCTTGCATTCGGTAATCGGGGAGTGGTCAGGGAGTGCTAGCATGACATGCTAAATACGTATACATATTAAAGATGAGCCACATATCCATTCCCTGTTCTAATTTTTTATCTTTTGTGTGGCAAACTATTCTGAGAATGTACTCAAAATTAGTTTGATCAAGGTATTGTTTTGGAGCTAGATAGTATGTCAGAAATCAGAATTCTCAGAGCGCATATAGTCCCGATAGTCAAGATTTTAAACGTAAGAAGTACACGGTTGCCAGGTCTAATTATTCTAAGAGACTTTTACATGTTTTTCCATTACACTGATGGCTTATTCTTCTCATGGGATCTGGTAAGACTGGAATTATACAAAGAAAAACGGCTAACAAACACTTTTGAGGAGACTCTGAAATGAAGGATCCTAATGTTTCAGGAAATGAAGAACTTTACGATTTACGAATCCAGCTTCGGTCACAGTTCACGTCACATCCTTTAAAGCAATTACTGGCTGGTTGCAAAGTAGAAATCTGATTACTGATCGAGTCGTTTGCTAAGTACATGTAAAAGCTCTCACTGTTGCTGATTCCTCCTTTTCTCAGACTTGCAGGCCAGTAGCCAGCAAGCCTACTTTCAGACATGGATTACCCAGACTCACAGATTTAATAATGCTACTTTAAAAACATGAGTAATACCTAAAAAAATAGCAACCAAGAGGTAAATGGAGTAAAATGAATAAAATCATGTGAAAGAATTCATACTAAATCTGTGGTTTGTGTTCTACTACTCAGTGATATGGGAAGGATTTGAATAAATTCATCATCATTTTATCATGACATTCAATCTTTCCTAAAGACCTAAAGTGTATTTCTGATGGGTCATTTTGTTATTTTTGCCCTTTATAGTTCTGAACATCTGTACATGTAAGAGTTAAATCTACAGTAGATTTGTATAGCTGAACCACTATACCATTTGACTACTGATAGCCCTTTTCCACCGACAATACGCTGGCCTCGGTGAGTAATGCAGTGGACCGTAGGTGTGAAAAGCATTATGTGAGTAACAGACTCTTAAAGCACTTGACTTGGCTGTGTGAAGAGTAAAGCAGTGATGTAACAATGTCCACAAGTTTCTGCACCACTCAGCCTCTGTTAGCATTTGAGATGTTTCTTGCTGGACATGTCGTTCCATATTCTGTGCATTTCCTCTGGAGAGATCTGGTGCACGGTGATGACTCTGCGGTATCGGCATAGGCTGTAGCTCATCTTCCAGTGGTTAAAGCCACTGTTCTGGGTGGGATAGATGCCCAGTTTGCGCAGACACAAGCCCACATAAACATCCTCCAAGTGTATAAGGCGTGTGTGGAGGGAAGTCTTAAAGATCAAATCTGCCATGTCCCCAGAGAATATGTAACCTGTCCCGGAGCAGAACGGAGGGTACCTGCTCTCCGGATACAGCTCTCTCGACATGTACCACTTGCTACGAGTGTCCCGGATGGGTCCTCCGTTTATCACATGACCCGTGAAGAAATGCTGCCTGGGTTTGGCCTCAGGCCTTAGCAGGTTCAGGATAAGGTTGTCCATGTTGACAAATATGTCGCTGTCTGTCTTCATGACGTACTTGGCATTGGGGCAGTAGGAGGCCACCCAGCGCATGCCCATCAGGGTTTTCAACGTGAGGTTCTGGTAGGAATCCTCAAAGTCCTCCACAATAATGTCATGGAAGATCTGGCTCTCCTGTTCCACCATCTGGTTGAGGACCGGCTCAGGATTGTGGCCAAGCAGGAAGAGGGTGATGATTCGCACATCGCTGTATGCATTCTCGTCTCCCCATGTCTCCCGGATAGCCTGTCTGGCGTCAAACTCCTTATGATTGGTGCTGATGAGGATGAGAAGGAAGGGTGGGTCTCCCTCACACTTGCCTGGCTCATTGATTAAGAAGTTGAAGGAATGTGGGTTGAGGGTGCGTGTGCGGATGTTACTGAAGGTTTCATTTTTGGAGAATCTTGGGGGATACCTACGGACTGGAAGAGACACATGGCCCACGTATGTGCTGGAGGGACGAGAACCAGTGAAATACCAGAGAGCACTTGCCCAGCATAGCACAGTGAGTAAGTACAGACATGATACCTTTGAGATCATGACCACGACCCTGGCCTGGATAGCCTGTCAGCCAATCCCATGCAGCTACTTAAATAGCATTTCTTTAGCCTGAACAGCTCCTGCGGCTCAGTGGTAGGAGCCAACCGATTGGAACAAGAGTTCTTGAAAACCTGGGATTGAACAACAGCTGATCTGAGCTTGCAATGTGAAGATGGACTGGAACCCTGTGCAGGGTGTGCCCCTGCATACACCCAGTGCGTTTCAGCATAGACTGATACAGACCAGGATAAGCAGGGATAGAACAGGATGCTTTGCCTTTTGTTTCAGCTCCTCGGTGACCAGTCACACATGGAAGTCTTTATAGCTTATAGTGCAGTCACAGTCATAGAACCAATAAAATTCAGAAACCATAATCACAATGATTACATGGAAGGTCATGATGACCGTGGCAGTCATAAGCCTCATCTTTCAGCGACATTTTCCTGTCTCAGCTGATACAATCTGTGTCCATGATCACTGCCGAGTCAGTCTCAGTTGGTGTTCATGAAATATGGAGCAGGTAAGAGCCAGATGACTTGGATCTTTATGCAATTCCTGTCTGGGGGGGGGGTTAGAACGCAGTTTATTGGATGTTCCAGAAGCTTTCTGATGCGTAACACCCCATTGATATCACAGTATGTGCATTGAGGAATTGATCGATCAAATCTGTCCTCAGTTTCATGTTCAGGTCCTCGTTTCTGCCAAGTAAGAAGCCTGCAGTTGAGAGAGGAATAAAGAGTCAAACATGTTGGATGTGTCCACCTGAGCTAGTGTATGACATCAAAACAGTCCAGTATGATGTGCTAAGCCAGAGTTACACAAACCAGCTTGTGGCACAGTGAAATATTGAGCCATGACATAATATTTTAACTTATGGTGGTGACAAAAAACTGGTTTTGCCAAATGAACAGTACCAATTTGCGCATCCAACCTAATGGACAGCGTAAAGCTATAATAGGCATGTTCTAGATAATCTACTAGGGATTACTGGATATCTGATATGTTAAAGAGAAATTTCCCTGTTGTAATTGCCCTCTATATATATATATATGTTTTTTTGGGGTTTTTTTTCGAATTGTAAAATTGGTTGATAGCTTTTAATGCATTTCTATTTATATTTAAGTCTCTGGCATTTGCGTTAATAAACTAAAGACTCGAGTCACAAGTCTTAAGAAACACAAGTGAAGGACAGTTATTCAGAAAGTGATTTAGGTAGTTAAAACACCCCTATATACAAATAACATCCCTGGATTTGGATTACTTTTTGGATAACTCCTATAATATAGTTAAGCGGACAGTTTGGATTCTGGGATTAAACTGTATTAGGACCCAGTGAGGCAAGAAGTGGTGTAACTTTGTAAACAGTGAATTTACAAATCTGCGGGACCTAAAACACCTTAAAGCACATATTCAAACCCTTCTGTATGCAGCATGCACTCGAACCGCAACCAAAATCCAAGAGCTCATCCAGACACTTTACAGGCACTTAACAAGAAAGCACTGTATTACTGTATTACGCAAAGGCATGTATGCAAGTTAATCTAGACAGCTATGAAAGATGATTCCTCGTTAATGCAGTGAATTCCAAGGACAAACACTCATTCTGTGCTGATTTCAAATCTTCATAGCTGCTTCTCCTTAACTGATCCTACACTGATTTGACTATGAAAGTCAGCAAGACATAACAGTGGCTAAAAATAATAACACGGAGACAAAAATGTTGCACACAAACATACAGCGGGTCTGCACAGCATTCGGAGAATGGCAGGTAGAGAACAGAGAAAGAAAGCAAAATCATTCATTCTCTGTCATTCTCTTGTACTCTATCAAGCTTTATGCTTTTTGAGTACAATGCAGCAGAAAGGTCACTGCAGGCCTTCGGAAAAACCTAACATGATACGCAAAGGAGGGGGAGAAAAGGTCAAAAATGGCAATACAATTTTAGACCTCATTTCATTAAATCAAACAGATGCTCTCAAACAGGGCTATGCAATACATTGTGTGTCTGTGTGTGTGTGTGTGTGTGTGTGTGTCAGGTTACAAAAGAGGGGCCAAAAGGTGTTTAATCAAGAAGCTAAAAAGGTACAGCATGCAATTTTAATAACCAGAAAGGTGCATGGGGTTAATTGGGACACAGAAGGTAGTCTTTACATAATGATCTTAGTAGAATCCATATGACTAACTATGTTCGTTGTATACTAAGTTGTATACTACTTGTTGTCCTTTTTTGAGAAGTATGCATACTACACTGCATACAAATATTAAGGGATGTTTCATTAAGTGATATTTCATTGTGAAAATGTCTTTTTTGAGCAGTATGCACACTAGAATGCATAAGTAGCAGATTTTGAATAAAACAAATACAAATAAGAAGTTAGAGGATCAGCAAAACATTCGGTTCTAGTATAAGTAGCATGTACTACATTTTGTATGCTACTATGCAATTCCGGTTGTTAGATACTCTTCAGAATGCTGGTACGCAATTTGGCATTAAATATACTGCTTAATACTCTAGTGATAAAAATATATAACAGTTATGTGAGATTAAGTAGAATATACATTTGGACATTTGCTTGCAAATGTGAAAAATGTATCATTGAGTATGCTAGAATAAGCAATGTATTTCATTTGATTTGCTAGCACAAGGAGTATTAAATAGTTTTTAGTAGTATGTGTATTTTGTATGCTTAGAATAAGGAGTTTATACAATTTTATTATGCTACAATGAAATCGAGAAATAAAACACAAATTAGTAAGTCGTTTGAGTCACACATACTCTTAGGTATCCAAGTATAAAATTAGTATAATACTACTTAGTATGCTAGCAAGATAATAAGAGTAGTATGCATAATATATTGCTCACAAAATTAAGTGGATATTTCAAAATGAACCACCCCATAATGAAAGATCTCCTAATTTTTGTTAGTTGGTATTCTGTATTGTGCCACCACAAATGCCAGCCTACATACCATTAAGTTTGGTGATGCATTTTGTATTTTATTTAAGTGAAAGCTCAGAAGGGAACTACATTTTCAAAAACAAACAGGCTAGCTAGAGAGCTAATATTTACCTTTATGCAGAACATGGTGGCTTTACTGTACTGTTGGAATGGAGAAAGTATTCTGCTATCAGAAACAATATAACTTAATTAAATGCCAGTTAATGCAGCTTTTTAGAATTACAACAAATGGGTGGATATTTCTGAATGCTGGCCATCTATAACAAACTGTCTATAAAAAAAAGAGCTCAGTACATTAGGCCTCTAATCGAGGGCCACTTAATGAAATGTCCTTGTGTATTGCATAATACGCACACACACACACATATATACACACACATACATACACACACATACATACATACACACACATACAGTGACACAAAATAAGGGCCACTATTTAATAATAAGAGACACCAATTAACCTAACACGCATGTCTTTGCACTGTGGGAGGAAACCGGAGTACCTGGAGTAAACCCACGCAGACACAGGGAGGAATGCTGACTCCACACAGAAAGGCCCCAGGCCCCTTGGGATTGAACCCAGGACCTTCTTGCTGCGAAGCAGTGGTGCTACCCCCCCCCCCCTCCCCGAGCCCCTGTGTACCCACCAAAAAGTAACAGTAAGTCACACTTCATATATGGTTAACAAACAGAGAGTGTAGAAGTTATATAATTTAAATTAAAGCTCAGGCTGACAGAAGTTATGTCTGCTCTTAATGAGCCAGCAGTTTCATTGCCTTTATCATTATGTGTTAAGCAGACCCAAGCGAATGTGCAGTATGTTCCTCTGGTGATATTTATCTGGTTGCCAGGTACAATTAGATTCACATTTAGTCCATTAGCAGATGCTCTTATCCAGAGTGACTTAACAGTCCAAGCAGGGACTGGTAAAGGACCTTGCTCAAGGGTCCACCGGTAGCAGCTTGGCAGTGCTGGTACTTTAACCCCGAATATTTGAATCCATTGTCCAGTACCTTAACTGCTGTGCCACCATAGTCCTGTCTCAGTAATATTAAACTCTTAATCTTATTACTGTTTATTCTCTGGTGTATTACAGCCAGCTTCTGATTCATGTCATCAAATTCATAATTCTATTAGATGCATTTAGGTTGTCTGCATTGTGCTGAGATCAGATTATTCACTGAAAAATGAATGCACGGTTATCAGTGAGGTAAAAAAAAAAAAAAAAAAAAATCCATGTGGTGTACAATTACTGCCCTAGACTTAAGTGAACGGACTGAATAAAATAATATAAGCATACAAAGCTTTAGATGATTATGATGTATTGTGCTGTGAAGCATTTTCACATGATCATATTTCAGCCCTGCGCTGCTAACCTCTATGTCCTACAGGAGCTAGATTCCCAAAGCTGATGAAACAAAGTGTGAATATTGATTAATATACACCAATCTGTTATGATCACCTGGTCTGCAATAATGTGTGGGACACATCAAACTGAAGTACAAATGAATGCCTTGACTCAGGGCTTCTGTGCAGAACATTGCCTATGGCTCACACTCCCACCCCCGACTTCATCTCACAGTGCACCCTGCAGGAATGTCCTCTCGGCACACCTACGGGGGCATTGAGACCAATAAATCATTGCTTGAATGCCACTGCCTATTCGAGCATCGTTTTGGACCATGTGCTTCCCTTTATGGGCACATTTTACCCAGCTTCTGTTGGCACAATAAAGCACCAGGTTCCTTAGCATCATCATTGGATCCGAATCCAATAAAACCCCAATTTTCCTATAGAAAGCTTAACAGCTTCCTCAGTCAAATACTCAAAATGCTGCGACATAAGCCATCTATCCTCCTGTCCATCTATCCCTGATAATTTAAACCAGAATGGAAGATTCTGCTAATAAAAATGTCATTTATTTTCAAACGCATGTTTTGACCAATAATGTGACAAGGAGAACCAAAATAATATAAATAAATAAAATAAGCAAGTTCAGCAGTAATCTATATTGATATCTACACCGCTCACAGAAAATAGGGGACATTTCATTTTTGTGAGCAGCATATATCGAAAAATAATCTATCAATGATAGTGACAATAATATAACAGCATCGATAACCAGACAACAATAACAGATTAGCCCCCAATAACCCAAATAATAAATAACAACGGAACTAAAAACAAACATGGCCATCAAAAACCAAATTATTCATAACCTAACATCATCAAAAACCAAACCACATCAATAATCAAACAGCACCAAGTTCTGAACAGCACTAATAACTGAAAAGCAACATTAATTATACCCAGTAACCAAAAATAACCGGTGAACAAACAGCATAAATGACAAAACATCATTAACACCAAACAGGAATGATAATTAAAAACAACCTATAACTGAACAGCCTCAATAGCAGACCAGACATTACCAACAGGACAGTATCGTTTGCTTTACAGCATCAATACGTGAACGTCAATAATCAAACACTGATAATACACAAGAGCATCAATAACTAAACAACAGAAATAACTCTACCATAAACACCAATAACCAGGCAAAACCTACAAACCACTAGCTCTAATAGAAGGCCATCAATCGCTTCAAATAACTGGACAGCACAAACGACCTAGCAGAATCAAATAAAGGAATGGCAACAAAAACTAAAACTGTAAATCAATAACCTATATCTAAAATCCAAGTAATTGATTAAGAATTGTGCTAATATTAAGCATGAGTAACAGGACAATAGAGCATCGTTAGTAGGATGGCAACAACAACAGATCACCTGTCACAAGTGAACAGCAACAAAACCTAAACATCACCAACAACCACACATCAGTAATTGAACAGTAAAAATCAAAATAAAATAAATAAACAATATCGATAACCATTCAACAACATTAAATAAACAGCATCAATATCTGAACAGTATAAATAATTTAATAGCATCAGTAACAAAACACCAACAACCAAACAGCACCGATAAAACAATATCAAGAATTAATTAACCTAAGGGCCAAACATTAATTAATAACAGAACAGCAACAATAATACAACACAACCAGTAATATTAACCAAACACCATTGCCCAAACTGTATCAATAACCAAACAGATCCAAT
Organism: Parotocinclus haroldoi; assembly: GCA_034779995.1. Classification (NCBI taxonomy): domain Eukaryota; kingdom Metazoa; phylum Chordata; class Actinopteri; order Siluriformes; family Loricariidae; genus Parotocinclus; species Parotocinclus haroldoi. The sequence continues at coordinate 11,584 of JAUZST010010115.1, read as the reverse complement.
AAAGAGCATCCTCAACAGAACAAAAACTTCACAGCATCAATACACAAAACATTATACAAACCAACAATGACCAAACATCAGCAATGGCCAAACAGAATCAATAACCAAGCAAAACATAAACAAAACCCCCTAAAAAAAGAATATACAAACAGAATAAAGAACTACACATCAACAACAAATGGAGAGCATCACCACCCAAACATCGTTATACAAACGAACAGCTTCAACAACCAAATATCAACAATAAGCAAACATCGGTAACAGAAAGGCACCAATATCTGAAAACATCAATATACAATTATACAAACCGGCCACAAAGCAACAACCAGATCTGTTCGATAAGCAAATCGGTGAACAATAAGCGAACACCATGGATAACCAAACAGCAACAATAACTGAGGAGTTTAACAACAAAGCAGCATCAACACAATCGAACAACCCCTACAATCCAACAGAGCAAACAGTCAGTAAGGTGAACCGCAAAAACTGGACATTCTCAAGAATGTCCTTACAACAACCTAACACTGAATCAATGGAATAAACCAAAAACCAAGAAAAAATATAAGATAAGATCCCAGAAAACCTTAAAACCAGATTTCTCAACTACGAATTCATATTAAAAAGTGCAGACTTGCTAGACTAAGCCGATGGCACGACTTGAGCCATGGTGATCATGTACACTGCTATTAAAAATTGGGGGGATTTTTCAAAATGAAATAACCCATAATGAAGCATCCCCTCATTTTATGAGCTGTATAATTACCATCCACGTGATCTCTTCTTTCTGTTTGATCACAGCTAACGGACATTCAAACCATAACCACTGGGGTTTGATAGAAGCCCGTGCGGTGCATAATCACAAATACATGACGTACATCGGTTATGCGTGGCAGCAGACGTTAAAAGAAGGTCGGGCATTGCTGAAGGACTTGTGATGGAAGGTGGACATGGAGCACGTTCGCTCATCTATTACCGTATCCGCACCGTCCTGCGCGCGCCTTATCCTTTCTGTGGTTGCGATCCAGATAGGGAAATCTTCCCGAGCTGTAGATGGACGCAGTAAATGAGGGAAGCGCTGAAGGAAGAGAAGAGCAGAGGAGAGAGAGAGAGAGCGCGAGAGACTGAGCGAGAACCTACCGGTTTGTTACTGAATCATCCTCTTGTTTTGGTGATGCTCTGTACTGAAGGTCCAAGCAGGGAGAAGTGCGCAGAGACGAGGGAGCTGGAACCGTCCAATCAGAGACAGAACAGGGGGTGCAAGACAGACAAAGGGAGACGCTGTGTACATGCTACAATATTTTATTCTATCCATTCGTTTAGATTGCGCTTCTTTAATCTAACTGTTATTTATTATACATTTTCGCTTTATATACTTTAATTGAATTGGTTACTGGTCCTATCAAGGTTTCTTCTACTTCACATTCAGGGAGTTTCTTCTTGCCGATATGAAATAAATGTTGCCTTGATATGAGAGAAAACAGACCGAGGGAGGCAAACAAGCAGACAGACAGGGGTTTAATCCAGTTCCGGTCACTGGTGGCCAGAACTTATCCACCAGTACACCAACCCTTGACACTGTGCCAGTTCACAGTTCACATTGAGACACTTGATATGCAAATTGATGTAAGTGTTTGGAATGCGAGAGAAACCTGGAGCACTCAAAGGAAACCCACACAGACACGGGGAGAACTTGCAAACTCCACAAAGGCAGCAGCCGGGCCAGGACTTGGACAACTCTCAGGACCTGTGAGGTGACCACTGACACACGCTTAGATCTGCGCCATGTGTTCCATGTGGAGACAGGTCCTAGAGTTTCTGCAATCATGGCCAGGAAGGAGCAGAGTATAAACGTGAACCAATAGAGTTGCTTTGGAGAAGAGTGAGTGAGTGAGTGTGTGTGCACATGTTAGAGAGCCATCTTGTGGTGAATCACTGTAGTAGCGTAAACCAATAAATGGCTCTTAGCATTGTGTCTTGTACACTAAGAACAAGCCAAGTCCCATGACCACTGACTGACTTTTAATGCCTGGAAACATGTCCCCATGTCATGTTCTTCTCTGACATACATAGCTATGTTCCTCAGCACCCGCTGCTCTCTTGACTTTGTCATGCATAAACAGTATCTCTACACCATAAACAGGAGTTCCCTTTTATAGAAATTACTTAGCTGCTCATATATGTTATTGGTACACGGTCACTAACTGCCCAGAGTCGTTCATAAGTTGGTCATATCTTTGAGAATTTTACTAATATGCCACTTGTAAATGTCTTTCATGTGGACGTTACTTGACTGATCATAAATGAGTGACATGATTGACACCCACATAGTTGTGCACAAATGTTTGAGTAAAAAATTCAGCTGAACCGTGAAATCCTATGAGTCATGTAAACGTCACCCAAGGCTTATTAAAGTCTTCAAAAGAAATATATTTTACCTTTAATATACTGCCAATGTCTTGATTCATGAGAAGAGCATAAAGGTTAAAACCTTACTATTAAAATGATAAGATTCGTGACTACCACTAGCCCAGTACTGTGGTGACCCAGTACGAGCTCTGTTGGTGCCTTTTGACTGGTCCAGGCTGGGTCAGAAGAAACTGGTAACAGTATGTATGGTAAGAAGAAACCCTAGCTAGCGCTAACCAATGTGCTAACCCAAAACAGCTACTGATGCTAACACAAGATTGCTAATGCTGACAGACACTGCTGAACCAAAAACAAATACTGGCAGAGACAAAACACCACCAGGCTGAGCACACAATATCCAGAACAGCAGTAGAATAACAACTAACACAAAACACACCTAGCATGAAGCAGGACATAAAACAAGAATAAAACAAGAACTCACTGTGAAGGAACAGGAAACAGGAACTGGGAAACCAAGTATACATACAAGGAGAACCCCACAAGGAAGAGGACAGGAAGGAGGGTTTAAATACACTGCTCACAAAAATGAGGGGCTATGTCATTATGGGACATGTCATTTTGAAATATCTCCCAAGTTTGTGAACAGTATAGTTCAAATGGGTTTTAAATGGAGACAGACTAATTGATCTAATTAATTAGTCGGTTGTGGAAAGGGAAAAGGGTCAAATGTGAGCCAGTTCAGGATAATGGGTGCAGGAAGCTGAACTAATAGTTTTCATAGTATAGTCATGTGACTGAGGAGAGCATGTATTAGGGTTGTGTTATTTAATTTATTTATTTACAAAACCAGCACCCCTGCCTCACAGCAAGAAGGTCCTGGGTTCAATCCCAGGGTGGAGCGGCCTGGGTCCTTTCTGTGTGGAGTCTGCATGTCCTCCACGTGTTCGCGTGGGCTTACTCCGGGTACTGCAGTTTCCATCCACAGTCCAGAGACATGCGTGTTAGGTTACTTGATTACTCTAAATTGGCATTGACTTGTGTGTGTATAACTAGTTCTGATATAACTTTGTGTATAAATGTAGCCTTGTGTCATTGAAATGGCCACTGATGCGATGTTAAGCAAACTAAATAAATAAATAAACATAACTGTGTGTGATGAAAGTATATAGACCTTTGCTTTCTATATCTGGTGTGTTCTATACCCCCTTGTGTGGCAATAATTGTTATCAGTTCTGCACATCTGCCTTAAGACTTTTTAGTATAGAACAGCTTCTTCTCTGGGATGTTGGTGGAATTCATAACGTTCAGGTTCTTCCACAACATTTCTTTCACTTTGCTATTCCAACATGGCCTTTATTTATCTTTAAACATTTTAAGATAAGATAATATAAGAGTTCCTTATTCTCATTGCAGAGTACAACAAAATGGTGGCGCAATCCTTACAGTGCAACAGAACTTTGTCATTTAACAGCACATCAAAACAACTTTAAGAATGAAATAAGACTTAGAAGTTAACATAAGGTGCAATATGAAGTTGAATAAGTTAAATCTTATAGGAGTAAATATATGTCTGAATATAAAAGAATGCAGCAGCTTTGGTGGTGACAACAGTGTAAAATATAAGATAAATGTAAAAGGTGCCAGTGACTGAAGCATTAGAATGTAACATACAGTATCCCTGACTGTGTTATTCCTGTACAGTCAGTACCTGGGTGGCAGTGTCAATGTTGGGTGGTGTTCAGTTCCTAGTACAGTGGGATGGAAGCTGTTCTTAAGTTTATTACTCAGTCATGTGATAGATCTGTAGTATTTAACAGAGGGTAGGAGATCAAACAGATGATGTCCAGGGCAGGATAGGTCCTTCAGTATGTTAGCTGTTCTACTTTGACAGCGGGACCTGAACACATCCTCCAGAGAGGACAGTGGGCAGCCAATGATCTTCTGGGCTGTAGTGATGATTCTTTGGAGGGCTCTCTTGTCTCCACGAAAAGACAGAAATGTTGTAGAAATGTTTTATTTTTGTTTTGTTTGTGTGCTAAAATTCATGTAACACTAGAAACATGTGTTCAGTCCTCAATGCTCAAATGTCTTATACGAGTAAACGAACGGAATGTTAGAGATAAGTGCATCTGTGGCCCAGTGACATGGACCATAGAGGGTGTGTGGCCTTGAGGTAATAAAGAGGTGTCTACATGTTTACTCAAGTTATTTCTGACTGAAGCCTGTTTGCGTATACACACACTAGTATAAGGGGAGAGGATCTGCTTGCAACTGCTTGTATGTAATGTAACTTGTACCTGAGTTCATCTCTGTGCACAAGCAATAAACCATCTTCTTTTCTATTTAAACTGGTCTTCCAATTACAATTGGTTATTTAACAAAATCCTTTATATGTGCTGTAATTAAATTCACGATGACCCCTGTGTGCTGTCTAATTACTGACCTATTTCAAATCGTCTTTTCCTCTCCAAAATTTGAGTAAACGCTGTCAATCAGCAACTCTGTAGTTACCTCTAAAGTAACAGTATTTATGATACATTTCATGATTCAGACTTCCTCACAGTACTGAAACAGCATTAATTAGGTTACTTATTGATCTGTTAATGTCATCAGATAATATTAATTTATTTTCTTGTTCTATTAGATGTAAGTGCTGCATTTGATGCTGTAGATCATGATATCTTACTGAATAGGCTAGAAAACACCATAGGTTATACTGGCACCTTCTTGGTTTAAATCCTATCTGACCAACCGTTACCGGTTTGCTTATGCAAATAATCAACAGTTTATGCTATCAAAACTGAAGTACGGTGTCCCTCAGGGGTTTGTACTTGGCCCACTATTATTCTCCCTGTACATGCTACTTTTAGTCAATGTCAAAGTCAAATTTATATATAGGGTTTTTTACAATGACGCATTGTCTCAAAGCACCTTTACAATATTATATTATCTTACAAGACCAATCCTAAATTGAGCAAGCCTGAATGCAGAAGGAAGAAACCTTGGGAGGACCAAGACTCAAAAAGGGACCCATCCTCCTTGGACCTAGATGTTAAATGAAATAGTTAAGTTTGTATCAATTTTATAATTAAGTAAATAATAACAAATAAATTAAATAATGTAATAGATTTGAGATATTGAGTCCTCAGCGGTAAGTCCTTGGAGGCACATCGTCTCCTGCTAACTGAATGATGGAGGCAGTTACTGCACTTTGGTGGGGACCAGTCATGGTGGGACTGGTTTCTGTTGATGAAAACCAGTACAGTGATGCTGAGGTGGAGGAACATCTAAGTGTGTGGTTTTAGAGCTGGTACCGGAACATAATCTTGGAGAGAAAAGAGAAAATGTAGTTACTTATTGGTTAGGACCTGTGTAGAGCTTAAGGAAATCTAGATTTAGGATAGAAGTTGCCAATCTGCCTTTCACAGTCTTGGGTCCAACTAATAAATCCTCTGTTTTATCTGAGTTAAGTAAAAGGAAATTAAATGACATCCAATTTTTCACTTTACACAATTCTCAATTTTACTGATTGTAAGACCATCATTTGGATCATATACAGCTGTGTGTCATCTGCATAAGACTGAAAACTAATGCCATGTTTACGAATAACTGAGCCTAAAGGTAGGATGTACAGGGAGAATAATAGTGGGCCAAATCCAGAACCCTGAAGGACACCGTACTTCACTTTTAAGAGCTTAGAGCTTGATTATTTACATAAAAAACTGATATCGGTGGTCACATAGGATGCTGCATGTAAATCTAATAAAGAAACAACTAAAAAGCAAGATCTGAATTCTGACTGGAATGTTTCTTAAATACTGTTACTGTAGAGGTAACTAGATAGCTGCTGATAAATGGCTTTTTCTAAGATTTTGGAAATTGGCTTTTTTAAAAAGACGTTTTATTATAGCACATTTAAAGGATATTGAATAACCAAAGATAAAGGATGAATTTAAAATAATAGGCAGTGGTTCTATAATACTGTGTATTTATTATTTAAGTAAATATGTAGAGATTGGATCTAACTATGCCTGTGACATCCAGATTCGCTAAGCTAGAATCTGAGCTAGCCTTCTCTAATGTCTGAATGCGCCTAACGTTAAATATATGCTTATGCATATATTTCGGCATTATTTTGTCCAATACACCTTATGTTCTTGAGTCCACAAAACATTTTTCCCATGGATTTCTGACTTGATCAGTAGGCTATTATAATGTGATCATTAGTGAACTGCATACAAGCTGCAGTGTTCCATTTAGTGAGCAGTGTCACTCTTATTGCAACCCTGCCCTAATAAGCCAAAGTGAGTGAGGCTTAGAAAGTTCATGAAGCACCCCCTTGGAGTTATTTTTGTTGGCCATAAAAACAAATATTCTGCATTTAATAGATGCATGTTCTTTAAATACAGTGGGGCACCGACTTACAGCTGATTGTTATACCATTTACTAAAAAAACCTGGCTGAATTTCTCAGTTATGAAATAATGGACCAGAACATGTAACTCCTGCAGGAACTGTGTGTGTGTTGCGTTGGTGCAGTCGGTCCTGGATAAGCGCAGGTCCGAAACACGGTTGGTTCTGGTCTGAGACCTGTTTGAATGTGGGAGCTGCTCCCTTATGGGTATGTGCGTGTGTTCCTGTTAATGGATTTTTTTTATCTTAATAGTAGGAGACCTGTCTTGAGTGAAGTTGCATGTCGAAAAACAAGTGTTAATAGCTCCAAACGTATCATGTGTGTGTGAAATTTGAAAGTTTGGCATCTTTTTTTCCCCAGCTGATTCTATTTTAACAATTTGAATTTCAAATCTGGTTCAGTAACCCAATAAACACTGTTTTTTAAAAATCACTCACATTAAATGCAGCCCAGAGCTGCAGTCCCAAAAGACCCTATGTAAGCCTGTGCAAATATCGCTTGTGAACAGCAATAACCTGTAGTCTGTAGAGAGTGTAATAATCAGTGGGCAAAAAATACACAGGCTGGGGTCATATGACTGGCATTTTCCCCAAAGATGCATCACTCTGAAGTAGTTTGTGAGCATATATGACTGCCATGTGGTTAACCACACACAAGTCACAAGGGAAAAACTCAAGAAGCGTTGAGTATCTTCTTATGCTAACACCTGGCAACTCTGGTCAAATTGTTGAATTTCTAAATGAAGATTAATTAACATATCCTCCGAATGAACAAATTTTTTATACAACCCCAATTTCAATGAAGTTAGGACGTGGTTAAAACATAAATAAAAACAAAACACAATGGTTTGCAAATTCTTTTTAACCTATATTCAGTTGAATACACTACAGAGACAAGATATGTAATGCTCGAAAGGACAAACTTTATTGTTTTTGTGCAAATATTAATTCATTTTTAATTTAATGTCTGCAAAACACTCCAAAAAAGCTGGGACGGCTGCATGTTTACTACTGTGTTACATAGCCTTTCCTCTTAACAGCACTCAATAAGTGTTAGGGAACTGAGGACACTAATTGTTGAAGCTTTGTAAGTGGCATTATTTCCCATTTTTGCTTGATGTACATCATGAGTTATTCAACTGCCCATGGTCTCCATTGTTGTATTTTGCACTTCATAATGGGCCACACATTTTCAATGGGAGACAGGTTAGGACTGCAGGCAGGCCAGTCTAGTACCCGCACTCTTTTACTATGAAGCCACGCTGTTGTAACAAGTGCAATTTGTCATGGCATTGTGTTGCTGAAGTAAACATAGATGTTCCTAAAAAAGACATTGCTTAGATGGCAGCGTATTATTGGTCCAAAACCTGTATGTACCTTTCAGCATTAATGGTGCCTTCAAAGATGTTCAAGTTAGCCATGCCATGGGCACTAACACACCTCCATAAAATCTGAGATGCGGTTTTTGAACTTTGCACTGATAACAATCCAGACAGTCCTGTTCATCTTTGGCCTGGAGGACACGACGTCCATAATTTCCAAAAACAATTTGAAATGTGGACTCGTCAGACCACAGGACACTTTTCCACTTTGTGTCAGTCCATCTCAGATAAAGCCAGTGGCCAGTGGCATTTCTGGGTGTTATTGATATATGTTTTTTGTTTTGCATGGTAGAATTTTAACTTGCACTTGTAGATGAAGCAATGAACAGTGTTCACTGAAAATGGTTTTCTGAAGTGTTCCTGAGCCCATGTGGTAATATCCATTACTGAATTATGTCCATTTTTAATGAAGTACTGCCTAAGGGATCAAAGGTCATGGCCATTCAATGTTGGTTTTCAGACTTGGAGAGATTTCTCCAGATTCTCTGAATCTTTTGATGATATTACAGACTGTAGATGATGAAATCCCTAAACTCCTTGCAATTGCACAATGAGAAACATTATTGTTAAACTGTTGGACTACAAGTCATTGAGTTGTGGTGGTGAACCTTACCCAATCCTTGTTTGTAAACGACTGAGCCTTTAGAGGATGCATCCAAATATGACACTCATCTGTTTGGAATTAGTGTGGAATGTTTCAAGTTTTTTGAGTGTTCAAAATTCCCAGTCTTTTGTTGCCCCTGTCCCTGACCCTAAAATTCAAAATGAGTGAATATTTGCAAACACACTATTTTAGTTTATCCGTTAGAACATTAAATATATTGTTTTTGTATTATATTAAATTGAATATGTTTTGAAAGAAATTTGCAACTCATCTGTATTCTGTTTTCTGTTTTACACAACATCCCAACTTCATTGAAATTGGGGTTGTATTTGGTTTGTTTTACATTGTCTTGTTGATAAATACATCCCTGGTATAGATGTCATCTTGAATGAAATTGATGAGATTGCATGCGTGATCTCGTCGGACAGCCATCACCCAGGGCACCTCCCCTTCTAGCTTCTTCTCCGTTCTTCTTTCACCTTTTCGTACTGGCCTACGGGTGGCGCTCTCGCCACCCATCTTCTTCTCCTATATATACTGCTCCCCTGCTCTTTTACCTCGCCGGTTATTGTGGTTCCATGTCCTATGCTTCCTTATCCTTTTCTAAGCGTCCCGTCCGTCGCGTCTACCGGCTTCCTCCTTTGTCCTCGCTATTTTGCTTCTAATTTCCAGATCTCCTCGCCCTAGTCTCTACCTCCTTCGTCTTGTTTGTCTCATTTTTCAACCGCATATTCTGTGGTTTTTTGTGTTACTTGTTATCGCTGTTTCCATTCTCGTTTTCTGTTTTCATTAAACCCCGCTTGCGTTTACATCCGCCTACGTTTGTGTTATTCCTTTCACGCTCACGCTGCGTTACCCTGGCATTACAGAAATAATGTTTTTTTTTATTTCAATTATTTTTTCTGCATTAATGCTGTCATCACAGAACTCAAAATGACCTATGCCAAGGGCACAGACACAACCCCATATCATGGATGTCCCTGGCTTTTGGAATTGTAGTTGATAACAGTCTGGACAGTCTTCTTATGTCTTTGGTGTGGAGCACAAATGGTGTTTCTACACCTTTGCTGTAGTCCACCTGTTATAAATTCAGCTGATTGTACATGATTTGGTAAAACTGGAAATACTGTATAAGAGCTTGCAGAGAGCAATGCATATGAAAATACAATAAACAGGAAAGAACTCTCTGTATAGCTCAGAGACAGGATTATGTGGAAGCACATATCTAGAGAAGGCTACAAAAATGTGCAGCACTGAAAGTGCACAATGACCTCCATAATTCTTAAATGGATCAAGTTTGGAACAACTCTTGCCAGAGCCCCATTAAACTAAGTACCAGGTAAGATAGATGACCAAGAACCCAGTGGTCACTATGGCTGAGCTCCAAAGATTCTGTGTGCAGATGAGAGATGCTTCCAGAAGGCCATCCATCACTGAAGCACTACACCAGTCTGTTCGTTATGGCAGGACAGAAGCCTTTATTCAGCAAAATACATGTAAAAGCCTGTCTAAAGTTTGCAAAAAAGCAAATAAAGGATTCTCATACTGTGAACAAGACGACTTAATCTGAAAATGCGAATCATAAAATTTGTATCAGTCACAAAATGAAAGGTAACTTACCGGAGTTCCTACATGCTTCAGAGGGAGATCATTACTGGGAGGCTGAAAAAAAGAACAATTATGTATTATGCATCACAGTATCTGCCTAAGACTCAACATTCAAAACTCAATACACTTTGTGTCTAATGTTATTGTCATTTTCTTTTTTTAAGTTGTAAAACTTTTCCTGCATCTTACACATTAACTAATGGAACTGGCTGATCACTTACAATCTAAGATAGCCCCGAGCTTAAATCTCCAATATTCCCAGCTCAAAAGTAGGAGGTAGGAGTAGGTTTCTCTATAACAGTGAATGTCAGACATTACCAGACGACTTCATGATGCGTTTGAGTTCTTTTGTCAGTGTTTTAAGAAGCTTTTTATTTGGTATTTTACATGTGAGTTAAATGTAATTCATTACTCACGTTACCCCAAAATCAGCCTGGGAACAAGCATTGCAAATCAATGATCATACAATCAACTGCTGTTTAAGGCTGCATGATAGATAATCAGTAGTCACATAAAAATAAGAATAGATTCAAGTGACCAGATTATATGTCTGAAATGGGTTGCTTTGAATGCACTTGAATGCTTAGTTCACATGCGTTTTTAATTGATTTTGAATCATCTAACATACATTCTTAAATACAATAATTTCATCAATCAATAAAGAAAAAGGATGGCAGAAAAAGATTTATTGTTTGTAGTACCTTTATTACTAGATGTAAATGTGTTATGTAGGCATGTCTTTGGTAACCATAATAAGTACGTATTTATATTGACTACTGTAGATTCTCAATAGCAAAGGACAGTATATGATCATGTTTCAGGTCTGCAAATCAGAATTTTCAATTGAATGTTTATAAAATTTAAAGTGACTTAAGTACCATTCAAAGTGGTAATGTATCTGAATTTTTATACTGCTTTCATTAATCTTTCATTAATGTTAATCAAATATATAATTTTCCAAAATTCATGAGTTTACACATGTGTATACAAGGACACTATTTAAAGGGTTTCACTGCATGTGCACACCATGACCACTGCCAAGAAAATTTTAATATAGGTGTCTTACCAGTTCATAGTTATTGGTTGGAGCACAGGCAGTTGCCACCTGCAGAGATAAACAAATAGATAACAGGTTAATTCAATTCAATTCAATTTTATTTATATAGCGCTTTTTACAATGTAGCATCGTCTCAAAGCAGCTTTACAGTAAT
>JAUZST010010114.1:0-12588 GCA_034779995.1 Parotocinclus haroldoi | reverse complement strand
CTTTTCGGATTTCCTGACCTTTGATAAAAGCATAAATTCTCCCGGGGATCCCAAAAATCCTCCAATATCTCGCTGACATGCTTTGCATCTGCAAGTGGCGACTTGTGGCTTCTTTTTCTTATTCGCTCTCACGTTCTTTGGACCGATTAAACGGAATTTTGGTCCAAATAAGCAAATAAAATTACACGTATATAATAGGATTTGTTTCAGTACTTTAGGATTCGGTCCGAATAAGCGGCTGCTCCTATTAACCGGTGGTCCAGTTAACCGGATTCGACTGTATTATATAATTGTTTTTTTTTTTTTTTTCCAAAAATAAGGATCAAAAACATCAAACAAATCACACAGGACACACATCTGACTAAGAGTCAGTCACCTCACCTATGGTAGTGATTTAATGAAGGGCAAATTTTTCCAATGAGAAGGCGGTCAGGAAGCATGTGAAAGAAGACCAGAATTGACCAGAAATGAGATCTGCAACATCTCTTCAAAAGTTCCAAAATGTTGCTGTTGATGTTGCTGTTCGTCACAGGTAACTGAACATGGAATTGACGATTTTGTTGTCCGGGGAACACAACGCATTTTACATTTGCATTTCACACCAGGCAGCAACAAACTCGCTAGTATGTTAGGTATTTTATTTAGCGGACTTTGCATATCTTGATGTATATTTTGCATTTTCCAGGATTTTTCGATGTCTGCCTGTTCAAGTTTGCTCCGTGAACTACACATCTCACAAAATTTAGGGGATATTTCATTATCGGATATTTCATTTTGAACTATCCCTTAATTTTTTTGAGCCATGTATATCTGTCAAAAAGCTTGTAGAAAAATCGATCCAATGCTTCAGAATGATTAGTCTTTTCTAAGGTTCGTCACCATTTATGTCCTAATAAATGCTTCTGCCTGGTCTCTGATGTACACATATCTAATGCAGATTTCCACTTTACAAACAATTGTTTGACCATAGCTAATTTAATTTCAATTTAACGTCCCCATAAATGCCTGGTCCCAGAGTTCCTAAGGAGTTTTGTTAGGACAGTGGTGGTAGCATAATGTATTGGACTGAGTAGCGGGACTGTGGTTAAGGTACTGGACTATGGACCAGATGGCCCAGGGTTCGAATCCCACCACTGCCACAGTTGGGTCCCTGAGCAAGGCCCTTAACTCACCATTGCTTGGATTGTAAGACTGTATGAATTGTAAGTCACTCTGGATAAGGGCATCTGCTAAATGATGTAAATGTAAATGTAACTTTCGCTTCAATCGCAATAATGGAGACTGCTAAATGAGAAATTTACATTTACATCATTTAGCAGATGCCCTCATCCAGAGTGACTTACAATTCAATATTCAATATTTAATATGAAGCCAAGTCAAGCTGCAAAACTATTTTAATAAAACAATAAAAAAAATTTAGCTGGTCCATATTAGTTGAGCTAAAAGACTTATTGCCAAGATGTAACAATATATTTCTTGGTATTTCTTTCTAAAACTTGTGTGACATACAAAGTTGTGATTCACCAGACCTACTTTTCCTAGTATGTTACGGTATCAGGTACACACAAGTCTAACCACACAAGTCGTGGTTAGAGCATGGAAACTGAAGAATAGCTTTGAGTTCTTGGAATGAGTTTCAGTTTCAGCCTCTTGCAAAGTTGAAATGATGACCCAGTGAACTCTAAAGACGTGCTGTATTAGTGTCCTGTTACCCTCCTGTGTGATCGCTGTGCATCTTCATCAGGCTGCATTGGAGAATGAGGGCCAAAGTTTTGTTATGGGCCACATGATTAATATGAAATGTAATATGGACTTTTAATAAGGACTTTTATGGCTGGTCCTTTTATTTAAGGAAGAATTCTTCCATTGTTAATGTTAAGGTAAATTATAAGGTGTTTTTATGTGCAGAACAGAAAAGCACTAAATACAGCTTGATTTCTGAGAAAGCTTTAAGTTCTGAGAAATGAGTGATGGGAATATTTCATGAGCTACAGTTGTGATTAACATCCCTGATGGCATATCTGAATATTAAGTAGGCCATGATGTAATGTGTGTTCTTATATAAAATGGTTAGTTAAACATAACTTGGATATATACAGCTCTGTGCAAAAGTCTTAGGCCACCACTAGAGTTGTTTTAGGAATAGTATAATTATCATACATAACTTAATACAGCTGCCTCACAGCAAGACGGTCCTTTCTGTGTGGAGTCTGCATGCCCTCCCTGTGTCTGTGTGGGTTTACTCTGGGTACTCTGGTTTCCTCCCACACTTCAAAGTAATGCGTGTTAGGTCAATCGGTGTCTCTAAAGTGGCCCTTTGTGTGTGACTGTGTGCGAGACTGTGTGTGTGTGTGTGTGCCCTATCATGGATTGGCGCCCCGTCTAGGGTCATTTCTGCCCTTGAGCCCAGAGCTGTCAGGTGGATTAAACAGAAGATGATAGATGGATGGAACTTAACTTAATTTCCACTGATCTTCACTCAGTCTTTGTGAGTTTTAGCAAATCTTACCCTTTTCATTCTGTTCCCTTTCCTGACAAAGAGGTTTCTTGTCTGCTACCCTTCCAAAAACACCATGTCTAATACTAAATTTCTGCCTTATTTGTTTTTTGAAATGGCATATATGTTGGCAGGTTAACTTTGGACAAGCTATTAAAATACTCTAATGATGCAGAGTTGTTAAATATACACTTAATGCAGGACATATAGATTTTTTTGTATACTAAGCAATCAAAGGTACCAATAAGCTTGGACCGCAACAGCATATATGGCAAGAAGAAGGCGTTCATACTGTATACACTATTTATATTTAGTAGCTTAAGTTAAGTTTTGTTCAAGGCATACATAACTTGTAATCTTGTTACTGAAGATTTGTGAAAATTTAGAAAACCTTTGCGTTTTTATTTTCTGTTCTCTTACCAAATTACTAAACTTGTTGGTTTATTTTCTTACGAAACAAATTTCTAAACATTTGTGCCCTGACAAGTTACTAAACCCTGGTGTCTTGTTGCTGGTCAAATTACTAAGCCTTTGTGTTTTACTGTCTTACTAAGTTCAAACGATTGTGTCACTGACTGAAGTCACTGACCTTTGGCATATTGGTGTCTTGACAAGTTCCTTAACCTTGGTGCATTCATGTATTAAGTATTTGATGTCTTATCAAGACAGTAAACTTCAGTGTATTGATGTCTTTCCAAGTTACCAAATTTTGTTTTGCTCATGTTTTAAGCCCACCCACTTTTTGGTAATGGAACCTCACAACCCTGAGCAAAGTTACTAAATTATAAAGTCTTGGTATCTTATCAGGTTACTAATCACTGAGTTCTTGTTTTCTTACCAAGCTCTATAACTTTATCTTTATCCTTAAATACGACTTTTGTCTTTTGCAAAGTTACTAACCCGTTGTTTCACCAGATGTCCTTGGTGTGTTTGGTGCCCTGTTGTTTTAAGCAGATACTTACCTCACTTACTAGTTACTCTAAACATTGTTCTGTTAAGTTGAAATTGTCACGTATCTACTGGGAAGCTCTAATGGCTTAATGGGAAGTTCTAGAAACTCAAGTGTCTGAAAGTCTGGCCTCAGTCGGGTTGGACTGAGCAGGGTTTATCTCTGCCTGCATCTAATGATTTCTGGATTAGGCTCTAGACCATTCTCTGTGATCATGGTATACTTTGCTGTTTTAAGAGTTGGGTGGTGTGTTTATGGAACCCTATGATGGACAGAAACCCATGTCCAATGAATGTGTGATCCGAGTCAGGATAAGCGTGTGTGAAACAGAGTGCATGGCCTTGCTTAGAAGCAGAAAACTAATTTAAAAAAATATTCATCCCAAATCTTCTCAGTGGTTGAAAACAAAACCCCTCTCTGCTCATTCCACTTATTACATGTGTCATTTAAGCTTAAATGTAGATGTTCTGGCAAATCCCAAATGCCACATGAAGGCACCCTGTGAGGTTTTTCCATGGAACAATGACGTCACATGTTTACAATATCTGGTAATGACCATCAGTGTTTTCAGAGCAGGAAACCACCTGTCTGGCCTTGTTCCTCAGAAGCTATCATGTCACATGGTATAGCCAACTATAGTGATGCCTGTTTAAACTAAACATGAGGTTGTAAAAGATAACTGGGATACAAGGTTCAAGTTTAAAATAAAACCCCAAAGGATTTTCCTGCTTAGGGTTATTGATGTTAACATAAGGAATAGGTTGTAGGTGTACTTTACCATTATTAATTAAGCTACTGTAAAATTATGCCACTGGAAAGTCCACACAATGATAAGTAAGATCAAAGGGGAGGGGACTCGTACCTCAGTCAGTGAAGGACCATTACCAAATAAATTCTAGGTAAGCTGTTACTGGAAATAGGGCGGCTACACCATTATGATCTACTCTCTTTTTATAGTTACCGTGAAAAAAAGCTTTACTGTTTGATAACGAGCCTGTGAACTACATTGTGCAATGCATTGCAACATTTTCTGGCTAATTCCTGGCTTAGATGATTTCTTACGTATGCAATTAAAAAAAAAAAAAAACAGATTAAGCGTTTCAGCTAAAAAAACAAAGACATCAAAACGAAACCTAAATGAAGCCATATTGGACTTATTCCAGAGGCATAGAAGAGGTTTGTGTCCAGTGTAAAACATACGTTATATACGTTATATACTTATATAATTATATATACTTATTTTGCAGCCAAATAATCCACCATCCAAATAGTACCTGCTCTCTGGTGCTCCTGATAATTGAAGAAAAGGATGAAATGGTATGCAGAGAAACAGGTGGACTACAATCTTAATTAGGACTGCAAAGTGCTTATGCAGTAAAGGGCAAGTGAAGTTTGTTTGTCCACTCGGACGAGGAGAGGATTGGTTTTCAGCCGCCATTTGTCCAATGGTTGGTTTTCTGGCACAAAAGGCCAGGCCAATATGTATGTTCAGCCTTACCAGAGGCGAACTCTAAACACTGTTCAGTTATGGAGTCATGTAATGCAGGGAGGGAGTGTCCCTGTTACAGCAACATATATTTTCATCACTTATACATACAGTATAATTTATTGGGACATATGAGGAACTGTTGTGCCAAATTATGCATTATGTTCTTTACTTAATAGACTATTAATAGATGATGAAAATGGGCAATGGCGCTAAAATTGTATTTATATGTGTAATAAAGTATTACTGCTTGCCATTCGACTCATTACAATTTAGTTTATATATATATATATATGTATATAGTTTGCTAGCTCCTTGCTCCTTGCTCCAAGTACAGAGAAGTCCTTCTTATTTGATAACTTATAATCATTATGGTAGGAAATACCATAAAAAAAACATGTTAACAGTAATCATCTGTCTTTGTTACACTGTACTTTCTACAGAACTACGTTGTGGGAAATCTTCGAGTTTATTCGTACAGGTTTTCAGGGAAGTACATCAAGACAGAGCTGTAGACTGCATTTCCTGGAAACAGGTACACACGTGGTGTTGTGTAGGTTCTCAGTGGAGTTTCACCCTCAACGCCTACTCAACGCCTAGTAAAATCAGCACTGTACAACAAACACTAGCTTTGAAGGATGCATGCTGAAACTGGTCTGATTTGTTCTGATCGGCGGATCGGTTAACGTGTGCAGAGATGGGTTAAAATGGCCAATGTGGGCAATGGTTTGAGTATTGGGTTATTACCAGATTATATTATTGGATTATATACCAGAAAGGTCATTCTCAAAGACAATGCGGCCACGGCTGGGTCCTTGAGCAAGGCCCTTAATCTGTATCCACTTGGTGCTGCGAATGAGGGTTAATTAATTACATTTGAAAAGTACAGGACTTTCATGTTGCATCAGTAACGGTACTGGGTTATAGACAAGGTCGGGGGGTTGAAGCCCCAGCAGTGAGCAGGCTGCCGATCAGTGGCCACTTCATTTTCCTTGTAAAATGTAAGTATGTTGAAAGACACAGTGGCTTGGTGAGTAGCGTTGTCGCCTCACAACAAGAATCCTGGGTTTGCTCCCGGGAGAAGTGGCCTGGGTTCTGTCTGTGTGAAATCTTCAGGTCTTCCCCAGGTCTGTGTAGGTTTACTCTGTGTGCATGTTTTGCTAACTGGTGTTTCTAAATTGCTCTTAGTGTATGAGTGTGTGTACTGGTGCCTGCCTTGTGCACTATATTGCCGGTTAGGTACCGGCTTTCCTACGACCCTGAATGTGGTGAAACAGATAAGAAAATGAATTAATAAATGTTAAAAGGCATTTTCTAAATTGTACTTGTGTATTTTCCTTCTCTTATAAAACGTGGGTACATTTACACCACATCTGATATAGCGGTTCTACACTGATTATAAACTTACATAGAAGTGTATCACATATCTTAAAACTATGCAACAAAATGACTGCTCCTTAGACACACTTAGACATTACTGTTAAAAAGGCACATGGCAAATCAATCTTCTGACACAAACCTCTTAGGACTTTCCAGCCAGCTACTACATAAAACATCGCTGCCTACATGCTGCCACGTTAGTGTCAACCACCCACAGATAGTCGACTAAATATAGTGGGCAGAGACACACAGCCAGAATGGTTACTATCAAAACAACTCTGCAGCATCTCGTCATACCGACCACATCTCCAGAAAAGAAGAGCTTAGTCAATTCTACTAACAGAGGAAGCCAGGTATGCATCAATGTGGGTGTATTTAGCTTGCTTCAGTAATTACCCAAGAGTGTCCCTGTTTATCACTTCCTGTTAAAGGCAAAGGAGTGTGCAGGAAGGGTTCCCTCATTCAAAACGAGAGCACTGGGTCTCGCTTTTGGTTCTGGCCTTTAAATGTTATTCACGTCTCTCATAAATGACTTCATGAGGCCTGAAGAAGAATCAATCAGCAATATTACTCATTTATGTCCTCATAGGTGCTTGTACAGAGTTTCTCAACAGCAAAGTAGGAAAATCATTTCCTTTTCATTTCACCACAGAGCATAAATTAGTGCTCAGCATTGTCAAGAGGAGATATTTTAGCCCTGTGTGGTCATACGGCTTTCCAAACAGGGCTTGAGACTTTGAGAGCCCTTAAGATTTGTTATATTTTTGCATAAATATGATCTGAAACAGCGGCAGATTTTCTAAAAGTAGATAAGGGTCATCCAACTAAATCATGAGACCAATGTTACTTAATATTACATTTATTTATGAGGGAAAACGATCCAGTAGTACATATTTGAGAGTGGAAAAAATATGTGAACCTTCGGTTTCAGTGTCTTAGTATCTTGCGTGCAATTTTCTTTTTTGAAAACAGTGGCTTTCTCCTTGCAGCCATCTTGTGAACCCCGTTGCTGTTCAGTCTTCTCACGAACATTAAGATTAGCCAAAGTGATGTAAGATTGGCCTGTAGTTGTTTAGAAGTGACCCTGGGTTCATTCGTGACCTTGCGGTTTATTACACACCTTGGTTTTTAGAGCGAGCAACAGTAGTTCCTAATTAGTTAATAACTTGTGCACAATCTGTCTGACTGTGGTTTGGTGGAGTCCAAACTTTATCATTTGTTTTCAAGGCAGAAAAGCATCAACAGCCAGCTCTTTTGTTTGTACCTCAATACACTACACAAATATATTTATAGATATATCTTTATAGATAAAAGTGCAGGGGTACTACAATGGCCTGCCGGCAGTCCTATTGAAAATGTGTGGAGCATTGTGAAGTGCAAAATACGACAACAGAGACCTCGGACTGTTGTGCAACTGAAGTTGTTCATCAAATGGAAAAGATTTCCACAAGCAAAGCTTCAACAATTTCTGTCCTCAGTTCCTAAAGTGTTGTTAAAAGGAAAGGTGATGTAACACAGTGGTAACCATTCCCTCGTCCCAACTCTTTTGGAACGTGTTGCAGTCATCAAATTCAAAATGAGTGAATATTTGCAAAAAACAATACAAGTTTATCCGTTTAAACCTGAAATATCTTGTCTTTGTAGTGTATTCAACTGAATATAGGTTGAAAAGGATTTGCATATCGTCGTATTCTGTTTTCATTTATGATCTACACAATGTCCCAACTTCGTTGGAATTGGGGTTGTGTTATTATATCACATATCACAATGGAAACAAAACCCAAGACCAACATTGTGACCTTTGCAAACAGAATCCTGCACAAATTTGGTCTCTCTTGCCCCTGTTTTAATCTATATTCTGCATCTGTATATCAGTGTGTGTATCAAAAACAGACCTTTGATCGTATCAGTATCAAAACTGTTTCTATCTGCATTTGTATTTGTCGTCATTTGCATTCTCTGTTATGAGAGCCCATGTCTATTATGCATGAATCAATTAAGATACCTAAGTAAGTGTGAGGATAGCCTTCTGTCAACGGGAATTAATGAGTATGACCACTGACAGTCAACAGGGATTACTTGCACAACCTGCCTTTCGATCTCCTTTCCACTTAATTGGTTGTCCTCCTCCTCAAAGGTCTCCTTTTGAAATAAGTTGAAATAATTGACATTCTCTATTGCAATGTGAGCCTGGTTAACCCCTGTACCAGATGCAATTAAATGCCTGCTTAACAACTGCTAAGCTCTCGCGATCACCAAACATGTACGTCAATAAGGCTTGGTTAAAGAAACTTTGTACAGTCTCAGGTTTACGTTTATTAGAGATGTGGACAAAAAGGTCAGTGAGAAGTCACAGAGAGGTCCAATGTAAGAGCATTCTTCTCCATTCTCTTAGTCTGTTCTTTGGTCCAGATTTAAGTTCAGGTGGTGGAAGCTCAAAGTGATATAGCTGACTAACACACTCACCATCTCGTCCTTTTCACTTTTCCCTTCAAACCGTGAGCATTCCCAAAAAATGGCAGCAGAGAGCTGCTTGGTGTGCTCCAAGTTTACTGTATCCAAACGCCATTAGATTTGTTGTAGCGATGGTTTAATGTCCGTATATTCTATAACAGATTGTGGATGATTGCACCCAAGAATTAAGAATTAATTAAAATTGTATGGCACTCGATAATGCTCTATAATACTCTTTTCCACACCAATCTTGGCTAGATTGAGTATGTTTTAGCCTTTCCACCCCGTTCTTCAGGACAGAAAAGTGTTTTTTTAGCTACTGATCTTAAAAAAATAATTCCTGATCGAGCATCTTCTGATGGGTCAAAATGGCTTGTTGTCCACAGTCCCGGGTTTCTCTGAATTTGCCTATTTGGGATGCAACAGTGCTGTGTGAAATTAGTGGTCTTTCTGGGTGTCGGTTGATGAAATCTGCGGCTATGATACGGCAGCTGACATCATCACTTCCATCTTCAGTTACCTGTGACAAACGATTCAATTATTGAACTTTCTGTGTTGATAACTTTAGAAATTTGATCAAAGTTCTTCTCTGACATGCTACGTGACCACCTTCCCATGGGAAAAACTTTCCCTTGATCCAGTATAACGTCTTTCAAGATGGCATCCATACTCACCCAGTACTTGCTGGGGTATTCAGATACGTCATTTTCCCTTTTGTTTGTGAAATAAAATGTCCTGTGTGACTTTTGATTCACCCTGTAAGCTTACTGAAAATAAAAATGCAGCTTACATCTTGTAATTATCTAATAAATATTGGACGTGTTAACAGTGTGGCTTTAAGATCACTGCTTAAGCTGATGCAGTAATGTTCCAATCACTGAAAATCTAACCTAACACCAAATCTATCTATAATGAAAATGAACCTTCCTGCATTCTCAAATGTGTGAAAATCAGTGGTTAAAACTCTGGACTGCTGGTTAAAAGGTTGTGTGTTCAAACCCCAAGTTGCCCTGTTGGGTCTTTGGACCAATGCTTTTAACTTTTCTCCGCTCAGCACAACTGTAGGGCACTCTGGATAAGGGCTTGTTCCAAGATAAGCACTGTTTTAAGAAAACCTGCTGAAATCCTGCTGACAGGAACAGAGCTGCGAGTTTGTGCAACCGTCATATTTCTCTTTTTTTTTAAAAAAAACTCTTTAACTTGATTTTGAAACAAGAAAATGTTTTCAGTCTAACCCACTGCAAAACATTTGGATCAGCCAAACAGAAATGGATTAAATCAGCCTCAGTGCACCCTGGGTGATGATAATGATCTCTTCTTTCACACCAGCTACTGGACATTTTCCAGTACACCATACATCCTTTTCTTCTGTCAGGCTACAAACAAATGATCTAATTTGGAAACGCCTGCACCTGGCCCTCAGTAGTGTTTTGCATACTGCAGCTGCCATTACCAGCTGTGCTTCCTGGAAAGGAAGGTGAATAGATCGAGAGGAAGCTGCGGTCCACAGGGTCTCATGACAGTAATGTGGTAGTGGGGAATTGGTACATTCACTTATTGACAAATCTTTGTGCAAATGTATGACTGTAAGCATGAGGATTCTAGTAAAGCGGGTTGTACAGTATGAGTTAGTGGTCAGCTTGTTCCACCGTGAGTCAGAGACAATGTGGAAGAGGGGGAGATGCAGACCACTTTAACAATAAGATTTTCCATGGGCTTCAATCTTTTATCTGGCTAGATTTACTGGTAATGTGACGTACTATAAAAGCAGAACAGCCGTGAAAAATGTAGAAGTTTTTTTTCTAACCATTGTCTATTTAGGGAAATAGAATAGGATATGTTTATTGTCACTGTACAATGGTTATTAGTTATTGGTTATACGGTTGCAATGGAAATAAAAAAAGGTCAGTGGTTGAAGCTCATAGCACAGGAGGCAGAATGGGGATTCTGCTGTATGTTTCCTTCCTCCTTTATGTTTCGTTTCGTACCTACATTGTCACCGATGTTTCTTCTAAAGGAGAAATAGAATGAGACAAAAGGAGACATAAATACATTTGAAATTAAAACAGTTGTTCTTAAACTGTTTCTACTGTGCAACCTTTTCGTCAATACAAGTTTTGGAGAGTCGCCGACTCCGACACGCATACCCATCTTTTGCTTCCAACCTCCACTGGAATTTATTTTAAC
This sequence comes from Parotocinclus haroldoi, assembly GCA_034779995.1. Classification (NCBI taxonomy): domain Eukaryota; kingdom Metazoa; phylum Chordata; class Actinopteri; order Siluriformes; family Loricariidae; genus Parotocinclus; species Parotocinclus haroldoi. Next base: position 1,635 of record JAUZST010010114.1, on the reverse strand, counting down.
TAGTGTAATTCAAACTTAGTGCAACTTCTAATTCAATTCAGTTTTCAATTGAATTTTATTTCTGTAGCGCTTTTTACAATGGTTCTTCGTCTCAAAGCAGCTTTACTATATTATATTATTATATCTTAAAAGGCCAATCCCAAGTTGAGCAAGCCTAGGGCGACAGTGGGAAGGAAAAACTCCCTGAAAGTAGAAGGAAGAAACCTCGAGAGGAACCAAGACTCAACAGGTGACCCGTCCTCCATGGGTGGCCTAGATGTTAATTAAGTAAATACTTAAAAGTATATTAAATTATATACTTAAGTATTTATTTAATTAACATCTATGTTATTATGAACAAAATAAAATGACAACTCAACTTTACGGTGGAATTATTACAAGGGACATTCATTTGTCTTGCCGAGCCCCCTCATATAGCTCTGAATGAAAGCAGTGGTTCCCAAAAATGGGGGGGGGGGGGGGGTGCTGGGTGTTACCCAGTATAAACTGAACATTCATAATATGTGTCAACTGCAATGATTCGACCTTGAGAGGCTCATCCAGGTCAAAAGATGACCCAGAAATATCATTGTGCTTCATAATGTATGGCAGAAGGCATTTATGGAGGATAGCTAGAAGTCTGGGAAGAAACTGTTCTGTAGTTTGAAAGTCCACATAACATAATGTTTACCAGACTGTAATACATCAGATAGACTGTAAATTTGTTTTGCTTGTTCAGTAAGAAGTTGAAGTTTTCAGCGTGGTCCATTCCAGATGCTTCTGAGCCCAGAGAAGTGAAAAAAAAGGACTCTGTGCGCTCCAGATGAAAAACGACAAGGATAATCCAGACTGTTATCAGCTACAAGTCCAAAAGTCAGAGTCTGTCATGGTATGGGAAAGGCAGTGCCCTTGGCAAAGGTCATTTTCAGTTCTGTGATTGCAACATTAATGCAGAAAGTTCAGAAGTCCTTAAAGCAACATTTCTTATTTTAGGTTTATTATTTTAAGTAAAAGTATTTTTTATATTCCTTTTCCAGGGATGTCCATGCATTTATCACCAAGGATGCAATGCAAAACCATTCAAACCAGAAGCAGCTATTTGAGGAACAACGTTTTAAAACAATTTAATATTTTTTCAGGCATTTGTTGACAAACTTGTTGTTTGGAAACACCAATTAACCAATTAACTTGCAAGTCTTTGGAATATGGGAGGAAACCAGAGTACCTAGAGAAAACCCAGTCCCAACTATACTATATACTATATATCTAGGGGATATTTTAAATATATACCATTTTTTTTGTGAGCAGTATATTTCTGATTTGGAGTTTTACAAAAGACTGTAGCGCAGAACATGTTTGGGAACCACTTCCTTAGAGGTCGAAGGTCGAAACCTCTATATAAAACATTGAAAATGTTTGCATGCAAATGGTCTGGCTGCTATTTCAACATAAACTCACTAATATGGCCTGATCCTTCTTCGAGACTTCAATATTAACAAGTTGGAACTTAGAGCATAAAAACTACTAGTATAATTATATGTGGGTGCTCCTGAAAAAGACAGAGAGAGAGAGAGAGAGGGAGAGAGAGAGAGAGAGGCAGAGAGAGAGAGAGAGAGAGAGAGAGAGAGAGAGAGAGAGAGAGAGAGAGAGAGAGAG
>JAUZST010010113.1:0-12588 GCA_034779995.1 Parotocinclus haroldoi | reverse complement strand
TATCTCTGTGTCAGAGTGTAATGTGTAATACCTATTTAGTGTGAGTGTGTGTGTGGGTGGGTGGGGGGGGGGGTGTTCGGGTATTTTTTACATTGTGGGGACATCTTACTGGTTAAGATTAGGAAGACTTCTGAAAACTAAAAATGTTTGCTTTAGGTTACTGAGTTGATTAGCTGCACTATTCATTAAGTCAATGGAAGCTCTCCACAATGATAAAGTGACAAACCCAGTGTGTGTGTGTGTGTGTGTGTGTGTGTGTGTGTTTGGGGGTGTGGGACTCACTACTTGGAGAATAATGACCATTAGCCTATTGCATTAAAAAATACTACAGATTTAATGTAGTACTGATGTTGCATTAAGGAGACTTTTGCCTATACAGTGCATACACTATAAATGTTCGGCAAAACCATTACATTAGAACCTATGAAGTGTGCATTCGGTGGTTTGTGTAAAAGTTTGTGCACAGTGCTCTACAGGAGTCATGTTTTGGCTTCTCTATCCACCAGCATCTATTTTTAGCATCAGATCAGCTTTTCTTAGACATGTTTATTTTAAGTTTTTAAGCCCCGATTTAAACTACGTTACCATCTTGCATGCTTAAGCAGACAGCCAATGCTTTCCTCTCTCAGTTCAAGTCTGTACAGTCTGTGAGTTCGGAGTTCAAGCTTGTATTGTCTACCCTTTTCTTCCTCTGAGATTAGTTCGGCTTCCTGTATACGTCCTCTTGCATTGTTCGACCGCGGGAAAGAGAGACGCCCTTAACACGACTCAAAGCGCACACGCACTCCGACTAAAGTAAACGAATCGCTCACAATTCAATGTCGAATAACACAAACAATAAGAAAAGAGATTGATCAGTCTCTGAAAAATAGCTTTCAGGGACCTGGATGTCTGGTTCTCATTATATTCAGACTTAAGTCATATTATTTCATTTAAGACAAATACTTGCAGTGTATTGTCTAAGAAATAATTCATCATGCATGATGTTTCAGCTTAACAGACTGACATTACTGATTGGAGCTCAACAAAATGATTCACAAAGGTACACTATGCCAAGTGTTTGCACTCTCATCTCTCCAACCCAGCAGAACAAGGATGTCAGTAGAGAAAAACGTGCTCAGATAGATCAAAGGTAGGTGGAAGTGCTTGGAGAAGGGCAATGAGGGACGTGCATTTTTACGCACGGGGACAAAAGTGTCCTGGAAAGCCTAAGCCTTGACCATGTTTGTGTCCCCCTTCGCAGTCTGATGATGCCAAGTATGCAAAGTCCCGCCTTAATAAGCAGCTTATTTAGTAGAAGCAGCTAAGGCAACTGCTGAATGTATTACCCATTGTGTCATGTAATATGTTATTTGTAGAAAGCATTTACAAAAGAGGAATGCGGAATGGAATCACAATGTTTTTGTAGTATGTTTTTTCTGTAGTAGTATTCACAGCGAAAGCAGATTTGCTCACATACGCACAAGGTTGTAGACACTGTTCATCTCGCAAAATAGTGGGCAGATTTCAAATATTAGAGGCCTGATGTCACCAGAGCTTATTTGGTTACCTTGTTTGATTACCTGGCTGAGGCCAGGCGATCCAATAGTTCAAAATTTTCTAGCTGGCTGAAATAAACGAGTATTGTAGCACCCAGTATTCCCGGTAAGTACCCCTTGGGAGTTCCATCACATTTTGAACTTATTTTCAACGTGAAGCCATGTGTGAGAGCCACAGCCAAGGTAGAAGAAGCCATGGCTGTTGTATGAAATATTCCACTGCCTGGTCAAAACAGTGAGTTGCTACTGCGTTTGAGCAAAAACGCTGACTATGATGCATTATTCCGTTGGTCTTGGGACCGTCACCTGCCATCTCCAGGTTGGCAAAGTCTTCTGTTATGGGAGATACATTAGTGGAAAGGTTTGAGGATCATCCTGGTTGAGCAATCGGAGCAGACAGGGCCGGGGAAGATTGCAGTCTGGCAGTGCAAAGTTCCAACAATGTATTCCAAATGATTACCGATCAGTCAGATATCAGTGTAGTGAGAACAAAACAGACACGAAAAGTGCAATAACTTTGTCAGGCAGGGAGAAAACCGAGGTTCTTAACTAAGCTGGGCAAACGGGGGGGTGAATGAGGAACAGGTGTGTGTCTAGAATTCGGGTGAATGGAGATAACAGCGTGATGAAACAGGTGATGACAGTGATGAGATTTCCCTCTAGTCCACCGACTCTGGCGGCGGTGCTGGGGATGCACTGCACATCTGTCACACCTGTCACCCCCCATTATTGCGAAGAGTGAAAAGTAAAATAATTTGACATTCAGACCAATTTTACAGTTTTGTGTTCAACCTTGTGAGTAGTTATGAAGGTGAACGTGAGTTCGCTGGAAAAATTGGAGGCCATTTCTGACTCAGAACACACCCTTAGCCAAATGGGATCTGCTCGAGAATGGGAGGAAGCAAACATTCTGACGTTGTTGCTTCGATTCCAGAAGATTGAGAGACTGGAATTAGACTCTGAGAGGGAAAATTACAACAAATATCCGGGATGCAAGCTGGATAACATATATGGGAAGGTTTAATACATTACAAACACAAACGAAGAGAGAATTAGGTGGAGTATTAAGTTCACTTTCTTCTGATCAAAATTTAAAGCAAATCAGCATTGTTATAACAAGAGCATATTAGAGCTATTTCAACCGCACTGGGAGTTCAAAGTGACTAAATATATCAAGCTTATTTGGTTTCCTGGAAAAGGTCTGTGTTCGGTTTCTGTGCTTAAAACATGATACATTATCCAAAACCTTTAATCATGATCTAATAATGCTATTAAATCCAGCTTCCTTACAGGCTATCATTTGAAGGCGAGGCATTAAACTATTATAGCTACTACGTTCAAGATGCCTACTCGTTTAAACAATGGCGGTGGTTTGGTTTTCACAAAGTTTGCTGCCTCAGTCTTTTAGAACCTTTTTTTTTCAGATGCTTATATGGCACAATTATAAGCATGCAATACATACAAATACAAAAAAAACCCAGTTTTTGGCAAATGCATCCAGTTTAAGCAAAGACTTAATACACTGCTTACAAAAAATGAGGGGATACTTCATCATGGGATATTGTATTTTGAAGTATCCCCTTATTCTTGTGAGCAGTGTATTTACACTGTTGACACTTCTTTTTTAAGACTTCTTTGAGACTGAAGTTCACCTTGGCATGCTGGATGTCAGCTGAGTGGTTCTTTCCAATCAGTTGATCACGGTTTCTAGGTTTTTGTGTGTCCACGCCCTTTTTGGAGGATTTACCACAGGTTCTCAGTGGGATTGAGATCTGCTGAGTTTCCTGGCCATGGACCCAAAGTTGCATTGTTTTGTCCACCGAGCCATGCTGCATCATGCTCGGAAAAAAGCATGTTCATCTGGATCGTCGCGAGAAGTTGCTCTTGGAGGATGTTTCGATACAATTCCTTATTCATGGCAGTGTTCTTAGCCAAAAAATTTGCATGAGGCCACTCCCCTGGATAAGAAGCACAAATGAATGGATGCTTCAATGTTGTCATGACACAGGACTCAGGGTAGTGCTAAACCTGTACTTTCGGCAGAATGTCAGTCTGTCTTTGATGTTTTTCTGGCTTCTTTGCTGCCCTTCATAACACCAAGTCATCATCCAAAAGTTTACGTCTCGCTGTGCGTTAAGATGCACTCATCTGCAATGGTTTTGACCTGATCTCATAGCCGCATCCTCTTTAGGAGCAGGTCCTGATGCTTGCTTGATTTTCTTGGCAACCCCGAAGCCATCAGTGCAGTCGAGATCATCGTTGGAGCTAGCTGGCTAAAATTCAGTGGCTGGAATGCAGTCTCTCTGAGGAGCTGATGTTCCGGTACCAGTTCCAGCACCACACACTTAGACGTTCCTCCACCAGGAACTCCCTCCATCATTTAGTCACTAAGAAACGATGTTCATCCAAGGACCTCCCACTGAGGACTGATTTTATAATCTATTTTGTTTTAAATTTTATGTTATTACTAATTTACGTTTTATTCTTGATTTAAATAGTATTATTTACTTCATTTTGCTCTAACTTAATATACCTTTAAGTATTTACTTGATTAATATCTGGGCCGCCCATGGAGGACGGGTCCCCTTTTTGAATCTTGGTTCCTCCCAAGGTTTCTTCCTTCTACTTTCAGGGAGTTTTTCCCTTGCCGCTGTCACCCTAGGCTTGCTCAGTTTGGGATTGGCCTTTTAAGATCATATAAGATTATAAAGCTGATTTGAGACGATGCTCCGTTGTAAAAAGCGCTATAGAAATAAATTTGAAATGAATTTCATTTACTTTTACTTCTTGCCATAAGATCATTTTATTGGCAGGGTAAGACTTTTAATTAATTAAAATCAAGAGCAATTCATCTGATCACTCTTCACAATCTAGAGTTAGTACACATTACCACCATAAAAAACTGATGCAGCAAACTTTGTGAAAACCAAAAATACATTTTGTGTACAGGTGGCCTAACAGGGTACTAGAGCCTCCTTTCTAAAATTGTACAGTTTTCACCAATAAAATCTTCTTCTCAGTCAAATATTGTAATTTTTGTCCATATATCATTACAAATCACAAATACACGTGATTACCACAATTACATTCACAAATCTAAAGCTTATTTGTTACGTGCGGGTATCCTAGGGATCTCGAAAGACCATTCCTGGTCTCGCTAAATCCCCAGGATCCCTACTGGTTTTGAATCGGAGACCATAATGTGGTATCCACAGACAGACAACGAATGAACGTAACGAAAGGACATTTATTAACATAAAGAGGGGTCAGGCATAACACAAACAAAAGAGAGTCCCAGCAAGCCCAGAAAAAAGGCTAACGATCCCAGAGAGTCCAGAGATGCAGCATGAGTGCTGCAGGTCCCCAAGACGCCCAGGATGCCGGAGGTCTGCGAAGCGCCAGGGCGCCGAGGGTCCACAGGATGGCTTGTGTGCCAGGGGGCCGCAAATGGCTGGGGCGACGAGGGTCCATAAGGCGGCTTAGGGGTCGCGGGTCCATCAAACGGCTCTGTGCCCTGGGTCCACAACGACGGCTTAAGAGCCGAAGGTCCGTAAGTACGGCTAGGGAGACGAGGGACTGCAGAACGGCCTTAATAAAAGAAAGCAAGAACTAAAAAAAAAATCGCCATCTGGTGGCAGAGGACCCGTAGGCGACCCCTCCGGCCGCGGATCCAATCGCGGGCTATCGCAATCCGTGGGGCGGGGTCCAAAAAAGGACTAATCAAAAGAAAATTAAAGCGCGCGCAACAAGGAGAAACACTAATAACTGACACGACGCTAACGCAACATTAACGCAATGAGATCACGTTTGTGTTCGCCGGGCTTAAACAATCAAAATATAATTAACAAAAGGGAAGAAAGGTGCGTAACAAAGAAACAAACCAATCGATCGACGTGGTAATGAAAACAAACGGCATAAGTAGAGTGAGGGAGAAGAGGAAACAGAACACTAAGGGACCGGGGTAAAATAATAAACCGAAATAAGCGCAAAAACGAGCCCTAACATTATTGGTGTCTTTTTGTCAAATAGTACGTACTATTTACGTACACATGTTCATTAAGTGATTTAATGGTGAGACTCTTGCACATTAACACAAGCGGGAATAAAACCGATGGCAATTTGCATACGGCCTTCAAGGAACCTAAATGTCCTTTTCGGTGGTTTGGACTGTTTATTAAATGCAAATCCTCCTTTGTGCGCATGCTGTCTTTGACTGCTTTTGTGGCCTAGGGTTTTTAGCAGGTGTTGGGTGTGGTTTGACTTGAGCACGGAGACAGACTGAGCTCCTCAGAAGATCTTAATGGTCAGAGATTTTAGGAGCAGAAGTGCCTCTGTCCACTTCTGGGTCTATTCCAGCTCAGCGGATTTGCCTGTGTAATGCGATACTGACCAGGAATGCTCCCACATTTAAAGATACAAACAGCCCTTTTTGTAACGTAGGAACAGACCTGCTCTGGCTGTATGACAAACACTTACCCATCCCCCACCTCGAAGAGGACTGAGACCTGGTGACCTGGGTGGAATAAACGCTCAGAGACCAGTAACTGAGTATCTCAGTAGTTAGACAACTGGTTCCCCGCTGAGCTTTTTCTTTCCCATACCAGTGACCTATAATTGCAGGTGTAGCATGCTGTGGGTTTCATTCCAACTCTACCATGCATTTAACCTTCGTCACCATGGATAAACGTGCCTGTAGGGTGTAAAATGTTCTTTATGGGATAGGCTTGCCTGATGGTTAAGAATCTGGACTATTAATCAGAAGCCTGTGTGGCCAAATCCTGCTTTGCTACTGCTGGATCCAAAATTATTAGTCATCCTTAGTGCGCCCGCTGAATTCTGCAAACGGGAAATTTCAGTGCCATTGTTGTGCAAAACTGGTTGCCCATTTCAGTTGATTTTTTTTTTTTAATTAATAGCATTTCCTCTTTCCTGGCTGAAACATCCTGACATATACTGTAATGTGAAAAAACATTTAATATACCCAAGGTTCAATATTTCTACATGTCTATAGTTAATCCTTTAAATAGATTGGCAGCAGCCTGAATGTCTGTTACACTGCCTGATTTGGCCTCAGGAGTCAGTTAGCCCTGTTATACTCTATGCTGTTACTCTGCTCTGGTATCTTAAGTTCTCCTCGGCTATCCATGCACATAGCTAAATGTCCTGAGAGCCAGATCATGGCAGGAATACAAATGAACCTCTTCGTTCATCAGCAACAGAAACAGAAACTTGAACTCAGCTAAGGTGCCAAGCGGGTCGGAGGAAGGGCTAATTTTTCTCGTATAAGCTTGACCTTGTATGGAGATTACGGTGTGAGAGGGTATTTTAATGTGTTATTCACGAGCCTTAAGGCTTTATAAATTGATTTTTTTTTTGTTAGGTTGCATTAACGGTCACCTTCTGCGTATAGAACTCTAAAACTGGAATCAACCTGAGACCGTGTTTGTGCCGCAGTAAAGTAAAAAAAAACAAAAAAAACAGTTTTCTTTCCCAGCAGAGATAGTAAATCAAACTGATCATGGCTCGATTTTGTAGCTTTTGTTGTTGTGGCTTTGTTCTCCAACACTAACTCATAGTGCTAAGATGTTATTCCCATGAGTATCTTATTCGTTGTACAGGATTTATCATCTTTTTGCACAGTATTGCCGTTTTAGGGCATCATCATAGATTGGACAGCAGGTTGACTTTTATATTGGTCAGATGATTTATTGCATCTAGCTATGCCTTTTGCAATGGTTAGCTTTTGATCTTGGCTTTCAAAGCAGGGCTAAGTACTGTAAGTATCAATGCTAGTTAGCCAGACAAGCTTGAGTCTGGAAACTTAAATTTAAACAAATCAGAGATAACAAGCGATCCATAACAATGGATAACTAAACAATGCTGAAAGATGAAGATAAACGGCGTCAAGAAAAAACATTAAAACCTTGTTAACTGCGTGGGCTTTAAAATGTCGCCAGAGAAGCGTGAAATAGGTCTTCGGTACCTGAAGTCAAGCCTTAGCACCTGAAGGTCATGTTTAATGCTAATTACGTGCACGAATATCACGATTGTTTGTAATTGTTTTTTATTTTAACACTAGTGGTTGATCTCTATATTTACTTTCTGTAACAGGAAGCAATTCATTTTGCATCTGTTATTTAATTTTCATAGTTGTTTTTATCAAGAGTTATTATGTTATTATGGTAAGTCGAGATCATTGTTTAATAGAACGTTTTTTTTTTTTGTTTTTTTTTACATTTGCACTGTTTTGTGTTTTACACTTCTAATAACTCACACACACAAACACAAAAACCTCAATTATCTTGATAGATTTTTGGTTGATTGTAAATAACCATACCTGAGTAGATCCAAACTGAACTCCGAAAAGAACCGTGCCTTATTTAACTACATTTACATTTATAGCATTCATCAGACACCCTTACAATCCAATCCAAGCAATTTGTGGGTTAAGGACCTTGCTCCGGGACCCAATGGCATCTTGGCAGAGATGGGATTTGAATCCTGGACCTTCTGGTCCATAGTCCAGTACCTTAGGCCACCACAGTCCCACTACCACAGCACAGCACAACTACCACAAGCATTCAGTAAAACTCAAACATTGTCTTTGTTCGTTTTTTTTTGGATGATGATGAAAATTTTCATATTCCGAGTGAATAAGCACAATTTAATTTAATAACCAATGATAGATTTATGGAAGTGGCAAGCAGAATTCTTGGAAAGCATAAGGGAATTCACATATGGGAATAAGATGCATTGTGCTTGTATTGGAAGCATGGTGCTCAAGAAATTAAGGTACAGGAAATTGCAGGTTTTTTTGGTGTGTCCAAGAACGTTTCATGATCCTAATGGCTTAGCCAGGCAATTCGCATTCTGAAGACAATAATTAAAAAAACATTTGTTTTGTTTTTTTATCCCAGGAACAAGCAAAAACTGGCAGACCTGGCAGAGCATTACTGGGGAAAGTACAGAGTATTTTGTAAAGTCAATGAGTTGCAGACCTGCAGCCAGTAAGCGGTTGCCAGGGATTTGCAATTATGTGTGTACGTATTCCTAAACTCAAGGGCCATCAAATTTTAAAATGTGCATATGAAAAATGTTTCATGATTAAGCTGAGCTGTGCTCAAGTATGGAAATGCACATGCACATACACACACGTTTGTCTTAAATACAAATCGTGGAAAACTTCAGTCACCCTCAGAGCACAGTGCCGCCTTAAAATTCACGGTTCAAAATCCTCCATCTTGTTTCCTCACAGGATATTCACAGTTGCCCTTTTAGAAGGTCTTCTTCACTGCCAGGATACTGTGTAATAAATATTTTTGAATGGGTTCTCCCTTTATTAAATCCTTGCTGGTTAACAAAATTTCACATTTTCCAGAATGAACTACATGTTAATGAGAGCTTCAGCCTGGCGTGTGCACAGATACATTACGAGGGAGGTTAAGCCTCCTGCTGTAAAAGGATTGCATTTTATTAGGGTTTAATTTTATACAGTATGGCCCAAAGAGCGCATAAGGGTCTCCGGAGTGCAGTGGTGAGAACTTGTAAGAATGGTGTGAAGAATCTCGGAGACTCACAATTAGGTGGGCTCGGCTTTTAAATGTCCCATTACTTTTGGCAGCTGCACCTCTTTGAGGCGGCAAGATGCACCGGCACATAAACCCAGCCTCATCTCAGTGGGCCTTTAATCCATAGGTGTTACACCTGCTGGATGGTTTCTTTTCTTTCACACCATGATCAAATATATTACTAATACTGTCTGCTATTTTTTTTGTAAATTATTAAATATATTCAGTGTAACCGACTGAATATTGTGTAAAACCTCTTGTCAACATTCCCAATTACACATAAAACATGCAAATCCAGTAGTATCCTGGTGACATCCGTCACCCAGGGCACCTCCCCTTCTAACTGCTTCTCCGTTCTACTTTCACTTTCTCCTCCTGGCCTGTGGGTGGCGCTCCTGCCACCCATCTTCTTCTCCTTTATATACTGCTCCCCCGCTCTTCTTCCTGGCTGGTTTTTCTGTAACGCGGCGAGAGCGTGGGAAGAATAGCACAAACGGGGGCGGACGTAAACGCAAGCGGGTTTAATGACAACAGAAATCGAGGAATAACGGATAACGGAAAACACCACCGAATACGCGGTTGCAAAAAGGAGACAAACCAGGAAGATGAGGTAGAGATAAGGGCGAGGAGATCAGGAAACTATAAGGTCAGGTAGTGAGGATGAAGGAGATAGCCGGGACATACGAAAACCGTCGAAGAGGAAAGGTGGAGGAGCAGTATATATAGGAGAAGAAGATGGGTGGCAGGAGCGCCACCCGCAGGCCAGGAGGAGAAAGTGAAAGAGTAAGTGACAGTATCCAGCGGTATATTGTTTTTGTGATTAAATGACGTACTATATAAGCTAATGCCGTTCCCATGGCTCAGTGGTAAGAGCCAGCTGCCTAGGTGGTGTGGTATGGAGGGCAACCTATGTTTCCTTTAAGCAACTGCCTGTCAAATTTGTATGTCTATAGGGGGCATCTATAGGTATTATGAAGAGATATGAAGAGATACGAATAAATCTCTACTTATATAAAAATATTTTATGACAAATCACTGGCATTGTGTCATGTTCAGTTCTTATAGGCTTTCTCGCTTGAAAAAATAATCTAAGCCAACAGCCTAAGTCGAAACTCACATTTGAAGCACTTATTGGCTGATGGCAACACGAGATGGCCAAAAACTAAACAGCTGCTTTTGATGCTTAATGTGCCACTGCCAAAATGCTGAAAAGAAGCATTACTGTAATAAAGCAAATGTGCAATGGTTGAAATGTTGCTTGGAAAAATCTTGTCTTGACATAACAAGCTGAAAGTAAAATTCTCATGTGTACAGGACATGTGTCTTAGTCAAAATAATGGTTTTACATTCATTTTTGCCAACAAAGATAGATGTCTACCCAACTCCATTAGACTATACTGTGATTCCCTGGTAATCTCTGTCAGTACGAGCAAGTCTGATGCAACAAACAATAGCGACTGGCCAAACACTAAAGCGAAAACAGAAGACCCTAAAGAGGAATAATATGTACAACCCCGAATCAGAAAAAAAACTGGACCCTATAGAAAATGCCAATTAAAGAAATGCATTGTTTCTTGCATTGACTTTGACATTCAGCTAATTGCAGGCAGTGTTAACCCAACGTATTTAATGTTTCGTCTGGTCACCTTAATTTAATTTGTTAATATACAAAAAAAATAATAATAATATGCGATTTCAAACAAGTGAAGTGAACAGGTGACAAATGAAATATCAAAAGGCTGTCTTTAAGGAGCAATGCTCATTCTCGGTTTGTCAACAAATGTGTGAGGAAACCATTGAGATGCTTTTCGGTTCAATTCAAATTGATTTCTATAACGCATGTATTGTACATTGTATTGTCTCAAAGCAGCTTTATAATCTTGTTTATGATCTTAAAATCCCAAATTTAGCAAGCCTAGGGCGGCGGTGGCAAGGAAAAACTCCCTGAAGGTAGAAGGAAGAAACCTTGGTAGGAACCAAGACTCAAAAAGGGGACCCGTCCTGCATGGGTGGCCTAGATGTTCATTAAGCAAATACTTAAAAGTGTATTAAGTTATAGCAAAATGAAGTAAATAACATACTTGAGATCAATAATAAACTGATTATACATTTTAAATTAGTAATTAAATACATTTTTAAAACAAAATAGATAATAAAATGCGTCCTCAGTGGGAGGCCCTTGGAGCCAGATCGTCCCCTAACGTCCAAACGATGGAGGGAGTTCCTGCACTCTGGTGGGACTGGGTTCTGTTGATGGAGACCAGTAGAGCAAGTGCTGAGGTGGAGGAACGTCTAAGTGGGTTTCTAAAAATGTTCCCCAAATAAAGATTGGTTGGGATTTCCACATTTCTCCCTTGAAATGGCTCATGGAATCTGGTAGAATTTCAGAGCATGAAGGGCTAGGATTGGAATGAAATTCTAAAATTTGGACGCCCAGTATTTCATTTCCTTCGTACGGCGCTGCATCAAGAACTGTCATTCATCAATAGCTGATATAATCGCATGGGCAAGGGGTGACTTTGTCAAACCTTTGTAAAGCACTGCAATATGTAAATGCATGCACCAATGCCACTTAAAACTTCAATATGCAAAATGATTGCGCATTCGAATAAAGAATGTGGACCACCTGGCATTTTAAAGCAACATATGCCTGTCATGTATTCCAGCGTTCCAATGGCGATGCATTGGTAAAGATAATCAAGGTCACCGTGGTGCATACAAAGGCGTGGCAGTAAAAGAAGAGTGTACAGGTACTCGGCTGGTCTGCCTGTAGTCCAGACCTGCCCCAGGTAGAGGTTTTTTTTTGCAAGTTTTGTGAGAATTTTAGAAATGAGAGATTATACAACATCATAAAGTGGTAAATGTTATACCATTATAACTTTTATGGAAGGCGTTGCAGGCCTGAAATGCACACAAAACGTGAAATACCTCGGGTATCTTATCTATATCTAGATGGGTTTTGTTTTAACTTCAGATCTCGTGGGACATCCAGCCTCCTAAAAGAAATAGTCGCCAAAAACACACGCACAATGGTAAATAAATATGTTTGTATATTTCCATTCCATTCCCAATAGACAGAGGGACTTGGCTCATGCTCAGAATTAAAAGTAAAAATAATGTCATGCACATTAATATTTATGCTCTGACAAGAGCTACGAGGATGAGAGAGACAGATACTGTGGCCATTCAGCTCTTTTGAAGGTTTCTTTCGGCCGCCCTGAAGCTCAGCACTGCTCTGTTTGTGTGTGTGTGTCTGTGTGTGTGTGTGTGTGTGTGTGTGTGTGTGTGTGTGTGTGTCGCCTAGTTCTGCTCCACCCATTGGACTTTGTTCACTTGCAAATCTGTTTGTAATCAAGACTTTTGGCCTGAATACTCAGCCGCAGACTGCACACACAGACACAGAATCAGATACACACACACACACACACACACACACACACACACACACACACACACACACACACACACACACACACACACAC